>CM034360.1:16598425-16727621 GCA_019925275.1 Mytilus edulis | reverse complement strand
TTGTGTGTCTTGCCAATATTACAAGTTTCTTTAAATGACGATGGTGATGCATGTGCTTAAATCGACACTTTAAAGTGCTTCTTAAACAAAGAGAGATAATCGTGTTTGAGAAGAGGTACCAAACAGGATAAAATACTGAAGAGTAACTGTTTGTCGTTTTATTGTGTTTCAAAACGAAATATCTTTACGAAATATTATTGGATGTTTAACTTAAAAAAAAAGAATACTAATTTTTATAATTTAATCTGTTAAAACATTTATTTATTGCCGTCTTCTTTTAATCCCCCTTGTCATTGCTCATAACACTTTCATTTAAAAATAGACAATGACTTGCAAAAAGTAAATTGTTTTGTTTGTTGTATTCATCCAAATTAAAATTGAAAAATGTTTGTTACGTTCAGAACTTCAACTTTTATTTTATAGACAACAATAAAATTCTTAAGATTGATTTAATAAAAAAAAAATCTTGACTTTTGGGTGAACAGTTTTCACACGTGGGTACAGGTAAGTAGGTCATAATCAAGGTAAACAATGGCAGTTTTATGGCTTGGGTGACCTTTCATGCATACATTTTTAAGATTAATTTAAATCCTTAATGCCAATTCAAACAATAAACAAGCAATCAATACCATACTAATTTTAATCAAAACAACAAGGTTCAATGGACACCCAAGCTGTCAACACATGGCCATTGTTGACAAAAAACATCAAACGAAACTGGCATAATTAAAACAATGAGAAAAGTATAATTATTTTATTACGATTTTTTATTTTAATATGACACAAATAAATATATTCAAAAATACTCTCAACTTTCTCACCAATCTGAAAATAGAAATGAAACAAATTACGGTGTGAGTTACAAAAGGAGAAAATATTCATGACACTATCAGGTCAGTAGAATAAATATACGTTTTCTTCAGTGTGCGCTTAATATTCAGGTGCGTTTTATGTAAGGACAAAAACAATCTTCCCCCCAAAAACGGCCGTGCGGCTTATAAAACGATGCGCTTTAAATTCGAAAATATACGGTAGTTTGCAATGATTGCAGTTGTTCTACTTGGTAGTTAACGTTGGTTTTAGTTGACTGCTAGTAGTACAAGTTGACTTAGTACGAACATGTAATAGTATGAATGGACTGGTTTCCCTGGAAAGAAAACTGAGTTTGTGTTCTATAGTACAAAAGTTATGAGACACGAATCAGACAAATCTTCACTACTACAGGGATCAAAGGTGAGGTCTGACTGACCTGCCGAAAGTAAATGTAAATGATTTGTTATTGTGTCCCATACATGAATATATATGGTTAAGGGGTGGGGATCTCAATGGTTTTCAAGTTCTCAAATAGGAAGGGTAAGGTGACCCTAGGGACTTCCCGGGCCTACATTTCATTGGATTTGTAATATTGTCCCATACATGAGTATATATGGTTAAGGGTGGGGATCTCATCGGATCCGATATTGTAAATTTTATCTGCACGGCAGCCATTGTTATTGTGTTTACTATGTTGATTTTGTCAATCAGATACGATTTTACTCGAATTTACACATTATTTGTCGGCGATTTTCCGTATAAAGTCTATAAAGCTATCGGTTGAACAAAATGAACATCGTTGTCATGAATTATGATGAAAATAAGTTTTTAGATCGTTTATTTGGAGACTTTAGTGAAAAGGTTTGCAAAGTTATTTCTTATTTTCTTTCAATTGGAAGTTGACTCCGTCGAGCGTACATTTTTGTAGCTTGAAACCAAGTCAAATTTCCGCGTGCAAAAGTGGAAGGTCGCGGACCTCGGATCACTGCTAATTTCAACCCTGCCTCAAAATTGAAAAGATACGAAATTTTCGTCTTCTAATTTGAAATTGCCGCCAAAAGCATGAACAGTTGAACTTATAAATAGACTACTGACGTAGTTATACTACGTATTGATTACTTCCATGGTATTGATGACACACCATATTCCTACGAGTTTTGCCATTTGGGAAATCTAAACTGCTTTTCTTTAGAGATTTTCGGCGATTAAATATTTCATACAATTGTTCTTTGACATCTTAGCCAAACGCACAGGTCATAATAAACTACACAAGGATTCTTAATGAGGACTACTTCCTACGTGCAACTTCAAAACTTTTGGATAAATCGACGATAATTTAAGGTTTTTCTGGTCATATTTTGTGTAATCAAGAATAAAAAGTATTAAAAACGTATTCAATTAGTTATATATAACATAGTAGCCAGCTAGAAAATAACAATGAAAAGTATTTCAGCATTTATTGGGTAGAACACAAATCTAGGGTGCTCGCATAATGCAGCTTAACTGCATAATAAAACCTTAAGATCTACCACAATATACCTGTCATTTCCATCAATAATTTTCTTTGTAGCTGGTATATTGATAGGTAACAGTAAGAACCTGCTTCTCCAGAACTTCAATGACTACAAATACAAATCAAATATTGTATAATTAATAATTCTTGTTGTCAGAAAATGTACCTTTTAAATGCTTTGTAATATTGAGGTTGTTAAGGTCTTCAAGATTACATACCTAATGTTACCAGAAAAACAATGATGAAATGACACAAATTTTCATCATACCTTATCATTTTGCAAGAGATCATAGGATCTTGTGCGAATCTACTACATTAAAATAATATACCAGTACTTAAGAAATTACTCTAAAAATTAAAACAGAGTATTTAAAAGTAAGTGTATACCTCTAACAGACCAACATCTCCTTTCCAATGTGTACAAATGTATTGATCAAAGTAGTTCCTACCTCTAACAGACCAACATCTCCTTCCCAATGTGTACAAATGTATTGATCAAAGTAGTTCCTACCTCTAACAGACCAACATCTCCTTCCCAATGTGTACAAATGTATTGATCAAAGTAGTTCCTACCTCTAACAGACCAACATCTCCTTCCCAATGTGTACAAATGTATTGATCAAAGTAGTTCCTACCTCTAACAGACCAAAATCTCCTTCCCCATGTGTACATATGTATTGATCAAAGTAGTTCCTAACCTCTAACAGACCAAAATCTCCTTCCCCATGTGTACATAATGTATTGATCAAAGTAGTTCCTACCTCTAACAGACCAAAATCTCCTTCCCCATGTGTACAATGTATTGATCAAAGTAGTTCCTACCTCTAACAGAACCAAAATCTCCTTCCCCATGTGTACATATGTATTGATCAAAGTAGTTCCTACCTCTAACAGACCAAAATCTCCTTCCCCATGTGTACATATGTATTGATCAAAGTAGTTCCTACCTCTAACAGACCAAAATCTCCTTCCCAATGTGTACAAATGTATGAATCAAAGTAGTTCCTACCTCTAACAGACCAAAATCTCCTTCCCCATGTGTACAAATGTATTGATCAATGTAGTTCCTACCTCTAACAGACCAAAATCTCCTTCCCCATGTGTACAATGTATTGATCAAAGTAGTTCCTACCTCTAACAGACCAAAATCTCCTTCCCCTGTGTAATATGTATTGATCAAAGTAGTTCCTACCTCTAACAGACCAAAATCTCCTTCCCATGTGTACATATGTATTGATCAAAGTAGTTCCTACCTCTAACAGACCAAAATCTCCTTCCCCATGTGTACATATGTATTGATCAAGTAGTTTCCTACCTCTAACAGACCAAAATCTCCTTCCCCATGTGTACATATGTAATTGATCAAAGTAGTTCCTACCTCTAACAGACCAAAAATCTCCTTCCCCATGTGTAAAATGTATTGATCAAAGTAGTTCCTACCTCTAACAGACCAAAATCTCCTTCCCCATTGTACATATGTATTGATCAAAGTAGTTCCTACCTCTAACAGACCTAAATCTCCTTCCCCATGTGTACATATGTATTGAACAAGTAGTTCCTACCTCTAAACAGACCAAAATCTCCTTCCCATGTGTACATATGTATTGAATCAAAGTAGTTCCTACCTCTAACAGACCAAAATCTCCTTCCCCATGTGTACAAATGTATTGATCAATGTAGTTCCTACCTCTAACAGATCAAAATCTCCTTCCCCATGTGTACATATGTATTGATCAAAGTAGTTCCTACCTCTAACAGACCAAAATCTCCTTCCCCTGTGTGTAATATGTATTGATCAAAGTAGTTCCTACCTCTAACAGACCAAAATCTCCTTCCCCATGTGTAATATGTATTGATCAAAGTAGTTCCTACCTCTAACAGACCAAAATCTCCTTCCCCATGTGTACATATGTATTGATCAAAGTAGTTCCTACCTCTTAACACAGACCAAAAATCTCCTTCCCCAATGTGTACAAATGTATTGATCAATGTATTCCTACTTATACAGTACTAAAAATTCTCTTCCAATGTTAAACATGTATTGATCAAAGTAAGTTCCTACCTCTAACAGACCAAAATCTCCTTCCCATGTGTACATATGTATTGATCAAAGTAGTTCCTACCTCTAACAGACCAAATCTCCTTCCCCATGTGTACAAATGTATTGATCAAAGTAGTTCCTACCTCTAACAGACCAAATCTCCTTCCCCATGTGTACAAATGTATTGATCAAAGTAGTTCCTACCTCTAACAGACCAAATCTCCTTCCCCATGTGTACAAATGTATTGATCAAAGTAGTTCCTACCTCTAACAGACCAAAATCTCCTTCCCCATGTGTACAAATGTATTGATCAAAGTAGTTCCTACCTCTAACAGACCAAAATCTCCTTCCCCATTGTGTACATATGTATTGATCAAAGTAGTTCCTACCTCTAACAGACCAAAATCTCCTTCCCATGTGTACATATGTATTGATCAAAGTAGTTCCTACCTCTAACAGACCAAAATCTCCTTCCCCAATGTGTACAAATGTATTGATCAAAGTAGTTCCTACCTCTAACAGACCAAAATCTCCTTCCCCATGTGTACAAATGTATTGATCAAGTAGTTCCTACCTCTAACAGACCAAAATCTCCTTCCCCATGTGTACATATGTATTGATCAAAGTAGTTCCTACCTCTAACAGACCAAAATCTCCTTCCCCATGTGTAATATGTATTGATCAAAGTAGTTCCTACCTCTAACAGACCAAAATCTCCTTCCCCATGTGTACATATGTATTGATCAAGTAGTTCCTACCTCTAACAGACCAAAATCTCCTTCCCCATGTGTACATAATGTATTGATCAAAGTAGTTCCTACCTCTAACAGACCAAAATCTCCTTCCCCATGTGTACATATGTATTGATCAAAGTAGTTCCTACCTCTAACAGACCAAAATCTCCTTCCCCATGTGTAATATGTATTGATCAAAGTAGTTCCTACCTCTAACAGACCAAAATCTCCTTCCCCATGTGTACATATGTATTGATCAAAGTAGTTCCTACCTCTAACAGACCAAAATCTCCTTCCCCATGTGTACATATGTATTGATCAAAAGTAGTTCCTACCTCTAACAGACCAAAATCTCCTTCCCCATGTGTACAATGTATTGATCAAAGTAGTTCCTACCTCTAACAGACCAAAATCTCCTTCCCCATGTGTACAAATGTATTGATCAATGTAGTTCCTACCTCTAACAGACCAAAATCTCCTTCCCCATGTGTACAAATGTATTGATCAAAGTAGTTCCTACCTCTAACAGACCAAAATCTCCTTCCCCTGTGTACATATGTATTGATCAAAGTAGTTCCTACCTCTAACAGACCAAAATCTCCTTCCCCATGTGTACAAATGTATTGATCAATGTAGTTCCTACCTCTAACAGACCAAAATCTCCTTCCCCATGTGTACATATGTATTGATCAACGTAGTTCCTACCTCTAACAGACAAAATCTCCTTCCCCATGTGTACAATGTATTGATCAAAGTAGTTCCTACTTTCTGACAGACTAAAATCTCCTTCCCCATGTGTACAAATGTATTGATCAAAGTAGTTCCTACCTCTAACAGACCAAAATCTCCTTCCCCATGTGTACAAATGTATTAATCAAAGTAGTTCCTACCTTTAACAGACCAATATCTCCTTCCCCATGTGTACATATGTATTAATCAAAGTAGTTCCTACCTCTAACAGACCACAATCTCCTTCCCCATGTGTACATATGTATTGATCAAAGTAGTTCCTACCTCTAACAGACTAAAATTTCCTTCCCCATGTGTACATATGTATTGATCAAAGTAGTTCCTACCTCTAACAGACCAAAATCTCCTTCCCCGTGTGTAATATGTATTGATCAAAGTAGTTCCTACCTCTAACAGACCAAAATCTCCTTCCCCATGTGTACAAATGTATTGATCAAAGTAGTTCCTACCTCTAACAGACCAAAATCTCCTTCCCCATGTGTACATATGTATTGATCAAAGTAGTTCCTACATCTAACAGACCAAAATCTCCTTCCCCATGTGTACATATGTATTGATCAAAGTAGTTCCTACCTCTAACAGACCAAAATCTCCTTCCCCATGTGTACATATGTATTGATCAAAGTAGATCCTACCTCTAACAGACTAAAATTTCCTTCCCCATGTGTACATATGTATTGATCAAAGTAGTTCGTACCTCTAACAGACTAAAATTTCCTTCCCCATGTCTAATATGTATTGATCAAAGTAGTTCCTACCTCTAACAGACCATTATCTCCTTCCCCATGTGTACATATGTATTGATCAAAGTAGTTCCTACCTCTTAACAGACCAAAATCTCCTTCCCCAATGTGTACAAATGTATTAATCAAAGTAGTTCCTACCTCTAACAGACCAAAATCTCCTTCCCCATGTGTACAAATCAGTGTTCTAGGATTCTCATTACCCGTTACCCGGGGTAAGTGGATTAGGACAACGGGTAAGTCATTTTTTAGCCTTTGTCACCCGGTGGTAAGTCAATTTTCAAGTTAGGGGAAGCCGAAAAACTCTTGAAATTTCCCGGTCCTCTTCAATTTTCCCATATCTGCTTTTTATTTTTATTAAATCACGAGAAAAAACTTTGATAAAAGATCGAAGATTTTGTCGATAGCTATCGGCGCTTTTATTCAAGCACTCGTTTACTAGGTGTTATCAAGCGCAAAAGAGACCACATTCTTCTATCATTCTAAAAGTCGGTCACGGTGTCGGTAAAATCAGAAAATCCGGATTGATAACTGGTGCTTAAATCGGGACATAAACGATTTTTTTTCTTGTCATCGGAGGAAAATAAACTTACAGTTGCATTTATTATAGCTCTTAATAAATGACATAGTAATAACTATAACATATTTGTCAAATTTAGTAAGAAATCGTTTTTTTTAAATTTTGTACAAAATTCAATCGTATCTGAATCCAGCTTTGTTCAGACAAACTTCACAACATATAATTTAAAGCATGTCATAAAAGTTTTTAAATTTAAAATCTATGTGCAACAAATGACTTATCCTTAATCATTAATGTTCAGTGAATCAGCCTGAAAAATATTCAGTATTTTATAAAGAGCATGTCTGATTTTTAAAAAGAGTTGCATGTAAGTCCCTTATTTTTTTTACAGTGGATTATTGGTATTAAAGTCAGTGAAGTACTGTTATAGTTCAATGTACTTTTCTGGTGGTATAGGTATATAGTTACAATTAAGCCATATATTTCAAATACTTTTCAATACACTTTAGTCATCATTGCTTCATACAAAACATCATTTGACATCACAAAAAAGGGTACTTTCTGAAGCATTAAAAAGGTGCCAGGAAATGGCTAGAATGCAGGATTTTGCATCATTTACCCCAGAGCTGTGTAGTTCCTACCTCTAACAAACCAAAATCTCCTTCCCCATGTGTACAAATGTATTGATCAATGTAGTTCCTACCTCTAACAGACCAAAATCTCCTTCCCCATGTGTAATATGTATTGATCAAAGTAGTTCCTACCTCTAACAGACCAAAACCTCCTTCCCCATGTGTACATATGTATTGATCAATGTAGTTCCTACCTCTAACAGACCAAAACCTCCTTCCCCATGTGTACAAATGTATTGATCAATGTAGTTCCTACCTCTAACAGACCAAAATCTCCTTCCCCATGTGTACATATGTATTGATCAAAGTAGTTCCTACCTCTAACAGACCAAAATCTCCTTCCCCATGTGTACATATGTATTGATCAAAGTAGTTCCTACCTCTAACAGACCAAAATCTCCTTCCCCAATGTGTACAAATGTATTGATCAAAGTAGTTCCTACCTCTAACAGACCAACATCTCCTTCCCCATGTGTACATATGTATTGATCAATGTAGTTCCTACCTCTAACAGACCAAAACCTCCTTCCCCATGTGTACAAATGTATTGATCAAAGTAGTTCCTACCTCTAACAGACCAAAACCTCCTTCCCCATGTGTACAAATGTATTGATCAAAGTAGTTCCTACCTTTAACAGACCAAAATCTCCTTCCCCATGTGTACAAATGTATTGATCAAAGTAGTTCCTACCTCTAACAGACACAAATCTCCTTCCCCATGTGTACATATGTATTGATCAATGTAGTTCCTACCTCTAACAGACCAAAATCTCCTTCCCCATGTGTACACATGTATTGTTTAAAGTAGTTCCTACCTCTAACAGACCAAAATCTCCTTCCCCATGTGTACATATGTATTGATCAAAGTAGTTCCAGTTGTAGTTCTCTAACTTTTCATTTTTAAATTCACTCCACGAGACATCATACCCCAGAGAATCTGGTACCTTAAACCTGTATCTGTAGGAGTAAGATAAGGTGGGCTGCTCATGTCTGAAAGTGTAAATATGTATGTAAGAGTATTGGAAAAAAAATATAAGTAACTCTTTTTTCATGTTTATGATTTTGAATCCACTGATGTAGAAGAGTAATTGTAGCTTAAATTTTTTTAAGTGCAGATCCAAGTATTTTCAGTGGTTAAACCTCTAAAAATATCCGTAAGAACCAACATTTAGAAAGGAATAACAGTACTGTAGTTGAAGAGTTGTTACCATAAATTGGCGATTTGATGGTTGCAAATGCAGTTTTACTGACGACACATTACCTTGGTCTATATCTGGTCACAGTTATTGTTGATCCAACCCTTCTTATCTTGTGAAATATCCTTCCTATACTCAGATGATATTCCTCCTACAATACACAAAACAATTATTTTACATATGCGATACATTTTCTAATAATTCAATTTTGGATGTAACGCGTCTTCTGATTGGCTGACATTATTTTGTTATAAGCCCATAGACATAATTTAGTCATGTGACCATGACGTCATCAACATTTTTTCATGGTTTTCTACGGTTTAAAATGGATTTAGAATTAAATTATAAGAAATGACTGTAATATTTTTTCTGTCTATTCGAAATAACATAAAAAATGTGGTGCACACTGTTAAATAACCTGCTACGCGCGTTATTCAGTGTGCACCAAATTTTTTATGTTATTTCTTCAAAGACAAAAAAAATATTACAGTCATTCCTAAAATATTTGATGAGGTGGTTTTCTCATATGCCTTCAATATTTCTTCTTTCTGGATAAAAGAGTATTTTTTCTTTTCTTCACAACTTAATTTTTTCAGATGAAACTAATTTTGATGCTTTTTTCCCCCCAAGATAATAAACTATAACAGTACTTTATATGCATTAATAAAATGTATTCAGCTATTTTCAGATACTTTATTTCATGGCTTTTGTTTAAAACCTACGGGAAATTTGCATGTCATTTAACATTAAAGTTCATGGTTCCCTATGCATAGGAAATCCACAAAAAATACAGTACCCAGGAATAATGATTCACAGTATTTATGATATAAAGTTCAGTTTAAATATTAATACTGTCAAACTGTATACACCAGTGGCACTTACAGAAGGTTCCTGTCTAGGCCTAGCTCTCATTAGTCCCATGGAGTACTGCTGACCTGGTACCAGTTTAGACTGGGATACAGGACTTGTACTAGCTGACAGGACAATGATTTGGAAACCCTGTGCCAACCTAGATGATATTAATTCTCTGAAAACTTGGACAGTTGATAATGGTTTCTTTGGATTGATTTTATCTGAATCTGACCTAAAAAATCAAAAAATCAATAATTATTGCAATGCATATGTCAAGCCAACAAATAATAATATTCACAAACAACAAAATTATTTTAACAATTAACAAGTTCTTTCCACATATGTATGCTACTCTACATATGTGTTATGGTAAATATGCTCAAGTATGAAATAGTTGTCCTCTAAAATGAAAATATTTTTTCTGTTTATCTTATAATCCTTTCCCAAAGAGGAGAAGGGTTCTGTTAACGTACATATATCCTTTCAAGCAAAGGTGGATACCCCTTACTTAGAAATAGATGATGAGAAAGTTACTGTTCCACAAGATGTGAAAACGGCTTACACAGTACATTTCAACTTTAAATAGATTCAAACAAAATGAAAATATGAAAATTAAAATCGTACTGGTTCATATCAAAGTTAACATCTTCTGGGAGTAGGTTATAATCTGATACCACATAGTCATTGGTCAGACTTTGTTTCTCTGGGAAATAGTCTGTTGTGATTGGTAGAGAGGCTGGCATTGTCAACGACTTCCAATCAACACCTGCAAATATAATCAAAATTTTTAAAAATTCTGAAAAGAAAAAAAAAACATTTGCAAATTGTTTTAAAATTGATCATTGCTTAGTATTGACATTTCTTTATTTAAACTAAATCATTTATTACACACAAAACAATTAATCTGATACATTTACCTATTCCTTCAGTCAAAGTATTTTTCATAGCGGATTATTGTTTCATTAAAACTTTTTAATTTCAAATATTTAGTAGGATTTACTGAATAAGACAGTAAATCCCTGCTGTTAATTGATTATTTATTAAATGAATTATCAAATAGAAATATACAGTGCTCCCCACTGACCATTCACATGTAAACAACAACAAACGACTATATGATAGAGGAGAATATGGGGAATTATAAATGATGCAATGTTCAAGTTGATGGATATAAGCAGATGTGTTTCAAAACACTGATTTACTAGCAATCCTTCAAATTTTCATAACTATATGTGTAGGCTAACTTGACTTTATATACAGCAATGCAAGTATTTGTTCTATAATTATGTACCATTGAAATTTTAAGTATCTCAATTAGACCATAAATAAATCAAAAAGATTTCTTGCACCTGGGTTTATTTTAACTTGAATTTCATCTACATGTAGAACTTTTTACACAATTTTTACGTATTGGATTCCTTTTTGCTCCAGTAAAACAGATGACTACAGGTAACTTTACCTTGAATCTACCCGAGTTCCTTCGGACTTATATGTTTTCAAGCTGTTATTTTATTAAATCTACAGCTTATAACTTATAGTTACACCTTATGCAAGAGTCCTTGGTTTTGATTGGTTGATAGCCAGTGTATTTTTCACCAATTTATTGTTATCAAATGAATATCGCTCATTTTTTAATGCCGTCAGGATCATGTGCAAAAAGGATATGCCTCTTTTACCATCTGTGCCGTGGTATTTGCCAAAAAATTCTCAATCCGACTGGACGCTTGTAATGTCACGATCATCGATGCGTTTTTGAACGTAAACATTCAGTGTATTTAAACAGATATAACATGTTCTTGAGGGATATTTACGAAAAATACCCATCCTTAACATAATATATCTGTTCATAAACCATCTTTGTACTATGGTATGGAGACTAATAATTGAATTATAAATCATTATTTAAAGTTTGTTTAATCATTCATGTTTTCTTACTGAGACTATGAAATGATATGATCAAATAAGCACTAATATGGATAAACCAGCATGTGCAATACTAAGGATGTCGCCCAGTTGATATTAATACAGCTTTTCTCTCTGTTCCAATACAGAAGAATGCTGCATCGGCCTATGAGCTACCGGTAATATGTTCACTTCTAGGTACAAATGAATTTTTTAAGTAGCTGAATGCCAAAACATGTATGCTATTTACCATAAAAAGCTCTAAAAGAAAAAGCACAATGTTTAAAAAAAGCTTGAAAAGCTTCACTAAAATCTATTTAGAGCTAATTTCTAAATGCATGTAGATTTAGACTTTGGTTGGCTTGCTTGACCTGTTTGTATACATGTTTGATCAATCATTGTTATTAAGGTTGATGACATCTGCAAACAATACAAACAGGGGAGTTTGGCCTGTACTCGAAAATCAACCAATCAAATTGCTGGATTTCATGTTTATAGCATGATTTTTGTGCACAGAGCACTGAGCAAAGTTTTATGCCTTCAAGGCCAGGTGCCAATCTTAATTACAATGCTTGATCAAACAATCATACAAACAAAGCAAGCAAGCCAACCAAAGTCTTAATATACAAGCATTAGGAAATTAGCTTTAAAAGCTCTGTATAACTTGTTCTGCAAGCAATTATAGCAAAACATAAAATCAGATTGAGCAATCAATACTTTACATACATGGTCTTTCGCAAAACAATCACATCCGCTCATTTATAATATTTGTAATAAATTTTAACTGGGCTAGAAATGCCTAGGTTAAGTTCTTTTTTAAAAAGGGTCAAACAAATAATTATCAGTTGTGTGGCAATGGAATCAGTCAATCATTACAAATTAGACCTTTGTATCTATGAAGCAGTTAGTTTGTGCAGGCATGTGTTAACACTAAATATAATGTTGGAGAATCTGGGGTCAAATTCCTATACCGGATAACCCTTAAAATCATTATTTCAAGTGAAAGTATACATGTGGCAATACAACACATTCAATTAAGATATAAATAAAAAGAACAATGTGCCCATCGAACACAGATGCTCCCTTTGTAAATACATGTAGATGTATACGGTAAATTACACAGTTTTTATACTTTTAAAGGGACATAACTCAGGAACACTGAAAGTAATGCCACCCAAATTCAAACTGGTATGAGCTGAGGCCCACCTCAAGATGCAGGATTTTTTCACTGCATTGAAGACCTATTGGTGGCCTTCGGCTGTTATATCTGCTCTTTTGTTGGGTTGTTGTCTCTTTGACATATTCCCCATTTCCATTCTCAATTATATTGATCTGTGTTAAGTGGTAATAAGCATTGTGTTTAAGTTTCATAACATTTAGTTGTTGGTAAAGTAAAGTTTAATAGTGTGGAAACAGCATACTCAGATTTTTTTCTCAAAAATATCCACGAAGAGCATAAAAACATTGACCATTCAAAAATGTTGCTTTAAATAATTTCGTTTCAGTAATACTTAATTTGAATAACAGTACACAATAAAAAGTATTAACCCTTTGAATATGTAAGACGTGTTGTTTTTAGGAAAACATATAGACATGCCGTCTTAAAAAACGCACAGACAAATATTAAACACAGACAATTATAAGACACATAGACATGTAAAAAGATAACAAATAAAGTCTTAAAAATCTGTAAAAAGAAATGTATAATTTGTTAGTAGAAACTGAAAGCATTATCTGCACTGCAAACTAGGTCGCTGTTGTCAAGTTATAACTGACAAAAACAGTCAATGAATGTCAGACTAAAAGTAATCAGATGTATAAAAATAAGAGGATATGGTATGATTGCCAATGAGACAACTACTAGTCCTTGGTAAATGTAGTGATAATTTTTTCCATAGCAAATATACAATACCTCAGATAATTTTTTTTTCACTAAAAAGAACCATAATATCTGACAGATCTTAATAAGCATCTTTTTCAAAGGTTAATATTCAGTTTTTATACAAAAGGTATGGAGCACAATGTGGGAACCTTTTAGGGTATCCAAAATTATTCTTCACTAGAAAATTAACTGACAAAAAGTACGGATGCAAAAAGGCCTTAAATTTTTTCTTGTTTAAGTAAGGAACAATTTCAAATTTGCATTCAATACAAACACTCATTTTTTTGTCAGATATAACATAACAAAAATAAATCACACCAAAGATTATATATAATATGCATTCATACCTGTTAAAATCTAGTTTGAAATTAGCTGTTATTTACAAGCATACAATAATATATTAGCAATCACTTTTATAATAGTATACTTATAATTTAGGAGCATATATACAATGTTAAGAACTTCATTTTCTTCAAATATTTTTTTGCAAACTCTTGAACAGATTTATTCATTTAATTTTATGTTCCATCTTTTAAAAATGAAAGATGTGCAGCTTACTAAGACCAACATAAGATTTTTAACAGAAATGAAGCATTTACAACAGAAATAAAAAATGCAAGTAGTAAAGCAAAATTCCCACAATGCACCTCTGCATGCCACATAGTGCTTTTGTAAATTTTGGACCACAACATTTGAAGAAAATGGTGAGAAAATCTACAAAAGGTAAAAATACACTAATTCATACTTATTCCGGCACAAAAATTTTTGGACTGAAAATCAGTCCCTAGAAGAGGTTTAATCAAACACGACTCTGACTGAATATTTCTGTGACTTTCGGCTGGCCGCCAATCAGTACCTGAAATTCAATATCCCACTGAACATTATTATAATGTTAATATAATACAAGTTTTTTCCCGATTCATGTTTTAAAACAGTTGCCTTCCTTGTTTGTATAGATTTGCTTTTTATAATGCAACATTACTTTTTTTACTTAACAACAAAAAGAGGAAAGTTGGCTGAGATTCTAACAGAACTGCATATTTATTTCATTGACATTAAACAAGAATGACTAAGACTTGTATTTCAAGGGTAAAAAATGAAAATATAAAATAAAGTAAGGGTTAGAGAAAGTTATCATGTGGAAACACAATGATTTACTATATGCTCTCTTAAATATTTTTCAAGGGGCATGACTTTCATGACTTTCAGAGCACTTTGTGAATTTTCCCTGGACACAGGCAATTATGTGTCATATGGTTCCCATTATTAGAAGCAAAAATAAAATAAAGTACAGGAAACATTATCAGCTTGTAGAAAATGAGAGTAAAGAGGATGACAAACTTGGCCACTTCTGATGACCTAAAGAAGATGCCAAACACTGTTTAAAGAAAAATACTTTCCTATTCCTGTGATCTTACCAATGCCTACTAATATGTACATGTATATAGTCATGAATAATTGGATAAGGACTCTGAAACAAATAGTGAATCAAGAATAATGAAATAGCACTGAGACTGGCAGTGTATTGTTACTGCTGTGTGAAGTAGACACAAACAAGAATGTGTCCATAGTACACGGATGCCCCACTCGCACTATCATTTTCTATGTTCAGTGGACCATGAAATTGGGGTCAAAACTATAATTTGGCATTAAAATTAGAAAGATCATATCATGGGGAACATGTGTATCAAGTTTCAAGTTGATTGGACTTCAGCTTCATCAAAAACTACCTCGACCAAAAACTTTAACCTGAAGCGAACGGACGCACAGACGGACGCACGAACGAACGGAGGCACAGACCAGAAAACATAATGCCCCTCTACTATCGTAGGTGGGGCATAAAAAGAATCTATAGAAGTGTCTATGAACAAATAAGCTAAAGAAGAGCTGAAATAGACTTCCGCAGAATGGACCGAAAATTGTTTTCTAACATTCAAACAACAACTAGCTGGTCGCTGTGTCTATCAAGAGGTGTGTCATATGACCCCACAAGCAATGTATGTCTATTGGGACAGTTAGCATGTTATATGTACAAAAGCCTAATAAAAAGAAAAAAAGTATGAGTTGAAAAAAATGAAAACTGCATTTTATAAATGTCATGCATTCAAGGCGCTTTTCTGTATTTACCTTCATCAGGAACACTCAAAGCCGAATATATGAAAACCAATGACTTGTGAATAACAGATAAAAAATAGAAAATGGAAATGATATACCTTGCTTTGTAAAAATAATATACCTGGCTTTGTAAGAATAATATAGTTAGAAGTTTTAAGAATGTGTATGAAGTTTAAAAATAGTTTATACTAGCAAAGGAATCTGTGTCATAAAAAAATACATCAAGCACTATGTGTAACTGCAGTGTGCTAAGGGAAAGTCTAGAGAAATAATGTGTTTTTTATAATCATACTTTTTAAATGAAAAATAAACAATCAACAACTATCATTAACTTACTGTGTAATTTTAACTGAATATACACATAACTACACCTATGTCATAAAGATAAACCAGATATTTCTGTATTCATATTTTTACAAGTTTTGAGATTCATTTCATTCAGGTAAATCAAAATTTTCAACCACTATAGTTTGAAATTTCTTGTTTTATTAATTAATATGCAAGTCATGTAATGTATTTTGAAAATAGATATATGCATAAAATATACAAATATACAAAAATAATTTTCCTTCTTGTCCAAACAAAAAAAAATCATCAAATTATAGGAAAAAAAATCATTGACATAAATTGAAAGCATAAGCAAACACCATGCAGATTAACCAGAATGCAACATCATGCAAAACAATAACAACCAATCAAAACATGGAAAAATCTACAAAGAACCATGTGAAGAATTCAACTAAAGTAAAAGGTGCAAGATTGATTAAAGTAACTGTCCTGAGTATTATACACAATGTCTGAAGATATTATAAATGTCTATAGCAATCATGGGAAAGATATAGGATTTTTGTAGACGTTTATGAGTATATATAATATATAAGTTCAGCCAATACCTTACTATTTATGCAAAATAACTAATAATATTTGGATTACAATATCAAGATAAGGATATTTCTCATTATTAGACTATTAATAAATAAATTGTTGACAAAAAGATAGGATTTCTCCTGTATGTTTGATAGTATAATTCAAATATTGAAATCAAAATGTAGGGCCAAGAAATACTGTGGAAATGAAAAATGCCAATGCAAAGTTTAATTTTGGACCATTCCGACCTCATGTGGACCAATTTAAAAACTGGGACCAAATTCCAAAAACTTAATAAACGGTTAGATTCAGCATATTTAAGAACCCCAAGAATTCAAGAATAAAACCCCATTGAAATTGGTCAAGAAATGAGCAATTTATACAAAGTATTAGAAAAGTATTGTTTTGTAGGCCCTTTTTCTTAAACAGTTAGGCCATAACCCCCAAAATCAATCGATCCCAACCTTCCTTCATTGGAATGGAACCTTGTGGTTCAATTTCAGAAAGATTCATACACTTACACACAAGTTATTGTCTAGAAAAATACTTATTTTGACCCCTGTTGGGTCCCTTGTTTATAAACTGTTGGGACCATAACCCCCAAAATCAATCCCAACCTTCATTTTGTGGTTTTAAACCTTGTGTTTAAATTTCAAAGATTTTGATTTCAGATAATAAATTGCCTAGTATATAAAGTGATTATACTGTTTTAAAAATATAGACAAATCTTCATGGTTTTCAGATATATTGGATACAGACATATTTTTTATTTACATTTGATAGATTTTTGGCGTTTTAAATGGTGAAATAAATGAATTCAATACCAGAATATGGAAACAGGTAATAAACCATGAAAACTTGTATCATAAACAGGACTATTTTGTGTATAGATGGAGAGGTTTCAAAAACTATGAATATATCATTATAAACAGGCATTTCTCTGATTATGAAATATGACAAATCAAACATTATATACAAACCTGTTGTCATTTCTGGACTCCATTCCTGCTCCCCTGTTGGACCCCACAGATACGATTTGTCTTTAGCTGACTTACTCCGCCCAGACACTGAACCTAAGTAAAAATAAATACTATTTTGAAATGAGCCTTATCTAATTGATCTACATCCTATTTGATTAAACTAGTTTATGCCTAAAGTAATTAATTAAAAAAGTCTCCCATTTAATAATACAAGTTTCTACATGTTGTTATCAGTAATACAAGGTTATTGGACTGGTATTATCTGGAGTATAACTAAACATTCTAGTCTAGAAAGAATAATCAATTTTCAGTCTATATTGTGCAGTAACCATTATTTTGGTTTTTTCCTGTTTCGATTAGGGCTTTTTGGTTTTTATGCTCTCAAATATTATAATTTTTTCACTTCCAAAACTTTTGGTCTGAAGGTTATTCAAGAAGCATGTGTTGTACACTTTTGTTTGCTATGAAAGGGTTGGTATCATTGCTGATGGACCATCAATCTGTAGATAACCATCAACCTAAAAAACCAGTACTTCAGTTCAGACATGATTAAATAAAACATAATTGTCTTCACATTTCCTGTTCACAGACTAAAACATAATTGTCTTCACATTTCCTGTTCACAGACTAAAACATAATTGTCTTCACATTTCCTGTTCACAGACTAAAACATAATTGTCCTCACATTTCCTGTTCACAGACTAAAACATAATTGTCTTCACATTTCCTGTTCACAGACTAAAACATAATTGTCTTCACATTTTCTGTTCACAGACTATATACAGTGAGTAGTTACATCAGCACATCATTTTTCTTACCATTTAATTCAAGCTCAGGCAATGTAATCTGATCAAGTTTTGTGAATAGCGCAATAAAGTTTATCTGTGGATGTGAATTCATTTATATTCTGGGAACTATTAAAACTTTGTAGTTGGTTGAAGATTTGAATTCACTTGTGCCCACGAAACCCACAAATATAAATATCAAACAAAAATAATGAATCCACAGAACTTATTTCCTACCTAAGTCGTTCATGAACACTGATGATCCTGTTGATGATGGCCAATGTGGATCAGTGTTTCCTTGGTAACTAGAATGAAGGGGAGATAACCCTAAACTACTACCTCCAGAGTCTCGTCCTTCATTTCTGTTAAAAAAAAAAAAACAACAATAAAATAATTGAACAACTTTTAAAAAGCATATTATGGAAAAGGAATTTTCAAGAAACATCGTAAATGCTGGTTCATATTTGGGAAGATTGTCTATACTCGAATATTTCTATTAATGGCTAAAAGAATTTTTTAGAACAGGCTGAAATTAAATGGATATGCCCAGTAACCATGTTCTCTTAAATCCAACAAATCTACCTTACTTGATTTCTTTTCTGGCATTACCTATCAAACTATAGCCTCTTAAGAGCCTGTGTCGCTCACCTTGGTCTATGTGCATATTAAACAAAGGAAACAGATGCATTCATGACAAAATTATGTTTTGGTGATGGTGATGTGTTTGTAGATCATACTTTATTGATCATTCTTGCTACTTACAATTTTCTCTATCTGTAATGAACTTGGCCCTTTAGTTACAGAGGAAAACATTTTGTAAAAACTTACCAAAATTTACCAAATTAATGAAAATTGTTAAAAATTGACTATAAAGGGCAATAACTCCTTAAGGAGTCAATTGACCATTTTGGTCATGTTGACTTATTTGTAGATCTTAATTTGCTGTACATTTTTGCTGTTACGAGTTTATCTCTATCTATAATAGTATTCAAGATAATAACCAAAATCAGCAAAATTTCCTCAAAAACTACCAATTGGGGGCAGCAACCCAACAACCAGTTGTCCAATTTATCTGAAAATTTCAGGACAGATAGATATTTACTTGATAAATAGGTTAACACATTGTAAGATTTGCTTTAAATGTTTTGGTTTCAGAGTTATCAGCCAAAATCTACATTTTACCCTTATGTTCTATTTTTAGCCATGACGGCCATCTTGGTTGGTTGGCTGGGTCACACCACACATTTTTTAAACTAGATACCCTAATAATGATTGTGGCTAAGTTTGGTTAAATTTGGTTCAGTAGTTTCAGAGAAGATTTTTGTAAAAGATTACAAAAATTTACAAAAAAGTTAAACTAGAGGCTCTCAAGAGCCTGTGTCGCTCACTTTGGTCTATGACTCTATGTGCATATTAAACAATGGACACAGATAAATTCATGACAAAATCGTGTTTTTGTGATGTGATGTGTTTTTAGATCTTAATTTACTGCACATTCTTGTTGCTACAATTATCTCTATCTATAATGAACTTGGCCAAATAATTACACAGGAAAATATTTTCTAAAAATTTACAAAAATTTATGAAAATTGTTAAAAATGGACTATAAAGGGCAATAACTCCTTAAGGGGTCAACTGACCATTTTGGTCATGTTGACTTATTTGTAGATCTTACTTTGCTGAACATTACTGCTGTTTACAGTTTATCTCTATCTATAATAATATTCAAGAAAATAACCAAAATCTGCAAAATTTCCTTAAAATTTCTAAATCGGGGGCAGCATCCCAACAACAGATTGTCTGATTTGTCTGAAATTTAAGGGCAGATAGATCTTGACCTGATACACAGTTTCACCCCTCTTCAGATTTGCTCTAAATGCTTCGGTTTCAGAGATATAAGCCAAAATCTACTTTTTTTACCACTATGTTCTATTTTTAGCCATGGTGGCCATCTTGGTTGGTTGGCCAGGTCACGCCACACATTTTTTGAACTAGATACCCCAATAATGTTTGTGGCCAAGTTTGGTTAAATTGGCCTAGTAGTTTCAGAGGAGAAGATTTTTGTAAAAGAATACTAAAATTTTTGAAAAATGGTTAAAAATTGACTAGAAAGGGCAATAACTCCTTAAGGGGTAAACTGGCAATTTTGGTCGTGTTGACTCATTTGTAGATCGTACTTTGCTGAACATTATTGCTGTTCACAGTTTATTTCTATCTATAATAATATTCAAGATAATAACCAAAATCTGCAAAATTTCCTTAAAATTTCTGAATCGGGGGCAGCAACCCAACAAAAGGTTGTCCGATTTGTCTGAAATTTCAGGGCAGATAGATGTTGCCCTGATATACAGTTAAACCCCTCTTCAGATTTGCTCTAAATGCTTCGGTTTTAGAGATATAAGCCAAAATCTACATTTTACCCCTATGTTCTATTTTTAGCTATAGCGGCCATCTTGGTTGGATGGCCGCGCACGCCACACATTTTTTGAACTATATACCCCATAATGTTTGTGGCCAAGTTTATTTAAATTTGGCCTAGTAGTTTCAGAGGAGAAGATTTTTGTAAAAGAATACTAAAATTTTTGAAAAATTGTTAAAAACTTACTATAAAGGGCAATAACTCTGTAAGGGGTCAACTGGCAATTTTGGTCATGTTGACTTATTTGTAGATCTTACTTTGCTGAACATTATTGCTGTTTACAGTTTATCTCTCTCTATTATAATATTCAAGATAATATCCAAAATCTGCAAAATTTCCTTACAATTACTAATTCCGGGGCAGCAACCCAATAATGGGTTGTATGATTTGTCTGAAAATTTCAGGGCAGATAGATTGTGACCTAATAGACAATTTTACACCATGTCAGATTTGCTCTAAATGCTTTGGTTTCAGAGTTATAAGCCAAAATCTACATTTACCCCTATGTTCTATTTATAGCTATGGCGGCCATCTTGGTTGGTTGGCAGGGTCACGCCACATATCTTTTGAACTAGATACCCCATTGATGATTGTGGCCAAGTTTGGTTAAATTTGGCTCAGTAGTTTCAGAGAAGTTAACAAGGATGGACAACGCCGGGCCAGGTGAGCTAAAAATACAGCAATAACACTCACTTTTTTATGATTAAACCTGCAACTTACCCAGGAACATCCACAAAATCATTACTGCTTTGTCTTGAAAACAGCTTAGTTTTTCTTGCTTCTAATGCTAAGTGTGCACCCTATGAATAAAACAGTACATAAATACATTTCACATCAAATATAAACTTGTTGGTGACCTTCTGCTGTTGTCTGTTCTATGGTCGGGTTGTTGTGTCATTGACACATTCCCCATTTCCATTCTCAATTTTATTGTAAACATATTTTTAAAAGTATTGACCTAAAGGTGATTGATTGGTGTTTAACACCACATACAGTACAATTTTGCATTTTAATGGTGGTCAGTATGTATTTGTGGAGAAAATAGGAGTGTCCAAATAGAACCTAGACCTTCGGTAGGAAATCTGACAATCATAATCAATAAAGAAAATCGACTACTTTGACCACTCTGCTAGTGAGTCCTCCTATCTTAGGTAGAGAATTATTGAAGAACCAAAACTGAAACATCAGAGTCAGATTTTGTTATTCTAATTCACCTGAAAAACTGATAGACTGTTCTAACGTCATTGCAATATTTCAGGTGGTGAACTAATCCATACACTTTCATTGATATTATATTTTTTTTTCATAAAACAAAATTTTCTATATTTTATATAGCTTATTTTGTTAATATTTCTGTATATTTTTTCTTGGTAAAACTTCAGGTGCTAACAAAAGAATTATAAAATTTTAACTTTTTGTGCTGTAAAAAAGATAAGTTCCTTAAAATACATTTGTGATTATAATAGCAGTCTGTGTTATAAGAATAATGTAGAAAATCGTGTAACTTTCTATTACTCTTTTCAAGTTTAAACATAGTATGGTATTCAGTGTTATTTCTAGAAAATTTGCTGATGGTGATAAATCATTAAATACAGCTGATCTGAGATAATCTGCATTGCATGAGTTTATATTTTGTAGTACTGAGTAATTGCAAGATTAGGAAGCAATATTAAAAAAGAACCCGTACTTGAAAAACTCCTACATGCTATAGTCTCCATCATGTAAAATTGACAACCAGACTTGATCAAATATTTGAATTTACTTGAAAAACACTAAATGGTAGTAAATAATTATCTTTTACCTGTAAAACTTCTCGTGTTGGCAGACTATGCTCTTCTTCTATTGCATCAGTCGTACTTGTATGTATGTGATGGGTCTGTACAGCTGCTCCACGTAAATCTGTAAATATAATGTTGATAATGAAACAAAGGGTGGATTCAAGTCTGCCCTTTAAAGATAGAAAACGTGTGTTTTCTTATTTCAGCCTGATGCCAATCACTAAATTTAACACTGTTCCTTTGTCTCATTCCCTTTCCCTGTTTATCAAGTGGATGCAAGATTTATAAACCTCAAGGTACAAATACAGGTAAAGGAATACAGCGTAATGGTAATTTTTTTTTGACAATTTCATGCTAAAAAATCATGAAAATTGTGACCAAAATGCCCGTCCTTTTTCAAAATCTTAGATCAGCATAAAATTTAAACCATTCCTGATAGTGAAAAGGTTTACAAACCTCTTGGAAAAGCATGTACCCATCTTCTTCTGTAGGATGTCATTTTGAACTGCATCCTAGATGGAGCAAAAGGGTTGATGAGGGCACGACGTGACTTGACATGATGTTGTGCCCTGGAATGACTGACAGGTGATCCAGCACTCCCAACTCGAGGCTTCAATTTGATTGTCTCTTCACTGTCTGTAGATTCAAATGACAACTTTTTGTCTGAAAAATAAAAATATATAATGAAAATATCAATTTTAACAGGGTTAACACCATATAATTAAATATAACATTTGTCTCAAATTTAGCCCAAAAATGTTAGATATGCAAATATACATTAGCAAATTTTTGTTTTCCCCAAGAAGGATACAAAACCTTTTAAACATATGAGAAATAAAATTTAGTTTAACAGCTGTTTGATATTACTGCACAGTATGATTAATACTAAGCCTGTTTATAGTCTTTTGATAAATGACAAAGTCTACTTGAAAGATCTGTTCACTAGCAAACCTGGTTTTTGATAAAGCTGAATGTCGTAAATTGAAACAAATGAAACTTTAACAAAAGATATCTTAAAGTACTTGGAAAGACAAAACAGTAAGATATTGAATGTAAAGACAGATAATTTTTGATGATCAATTCTTATACCAGTTCAAGCATTAAGTGAATGAATATAAAATTGAGAATGGAAATGGGGAATGTGTCAAAGCGACATCAACCTGACTATAGGGCAGACAGCAGTTGAAGGCCACCAATGGGTCTACAATCTAGCATGAAACTTGGAGGCGTCCTTTACCTGGCCCCTAAACAAATATGTATACTAGTTCAGTGATAATGGATGTCATACTTAACTCTGAATTATACACAAGAAACTAAAATTAACCAGATGCTCCACAGGGCACAGCTTTAAACGACCGCAGAGGTCAAACCCTGAACAGTTGGGGTAAGTATGGACACAACATTTAAGCTTCATACAACTCTGAATTTGGATTGTGATTGAATAGCTGACACAACATAGGTTTCTGACACAGAATGAATGTGGTCTAAGAACTTAAACTTAAAAACTTAAAAATTTTAAATTGGACATTTACCTATTATGATCCAATATCCAAAATCTAAATACATGGTTAGATTCAGCATATCATAGAACCCCAAGAATTCAATTTTTGATGAAATAAAAAAATGTTCAATTTAAAACCCTTTAGACCTCAATGTGGACCAATTTGATAACCGAGCCCAAATATAAAAATCTGAATAATGGTTAGATTCAGCATATTGAAAAACCCCATATATTCAATTTTTGTTGAAATCAAACAAAGTTTAATTTTTGACCCTTTGGACCTTAATGTAGACCAATTTGAAAACTGGACAATACTGTGCAATTGAATATTTCTTGCTATTGCGCAATATTGTGCAATTAGATATTTCTTGCTTTTGCACAATACTGAGCAATTGAAGATTTTTTGCTATTGCGCAATACTGTGCAATTGAAAATCTCTTGCTATTGCACAATACTGTGCAATTGAAGATTTCTTGCTATTGCGGAATACTGTGCAATTGAAAATTTCTTGCTATTGCACAATACTTAGTAAAATAATTTTGGACCAACTTGAAAACTGGGCCCATAATCAAAAATCTAAGTACATGTTTAGATTCAGCATATCAAAGAACCCCGAGAATTCAATTTTTGTTAAATCAAGCTAAGTTTAATTTTGAAACTTTGGACCTTAATGTAGACCAATTTGAAAACAAGGACCAAAAATTAAGAATCTGAATACACAGTTAGATTTGGCATATCAAAGAACCCCAATAATTCATTTTTTGATGAAATTAAACAAAGTTTAATTCTGGCCCTAATTCGTTGGGACCAAAACTCCCAAAATCAATCCAAACCTTCCTTTTGTGGTCATAAACCTTGACTCAAGGGTCCGGAAACGGTCATATATGCCAGTCTTGACCTAAACTGAAAGTATTTTGTCCTAAATGAGTAATTGGGATTTAGGACAAATTTTATTTTTTTACAGAAATAATTTCGGTCATTCAATGTCATTTTATTGAGATCCAGTTTCTAACATTGTCTAAATCGCCATTTTGAACTTATTTTTTGTTTGTTATCCTTTTCCTGTAAAACTGCCACTCCAGTAAAGTGTTATAATCCTGAGGGCCCTCCTAATAACTATAGTAATGCCTCGGGGAAATATTGGCTAATGATCGCTAATCTCTTTACCTGTGTTTTTAATTAATTTTTTTATTGATCACGAGCTCAGAACTAATTTTTTAAAGAAATTAAAAGTTCATAACAACTATCTGCATTATTTAATTACTTTTCTCAGCTTAGACAATTGCCAATTCTGATTTAAAATCAAATTAAAATTAAATTAATTTACGTAGAACAAATATTGTTTCACTACAAACACACATGCTTTGTTGACTAATACGCATGCTTGAAATTCTCTTCTGCAAATTAGACACTAAATCGTAAATTCAAAATGATTTCATGCTAAATTAAACAAGTCCAACTATTATAATTAATATTCAAACACTATTAAAGGTAAAACAGTTAAAAAGCCGACGATTTCCTGTGAATTTGATAAACAAAACTAATCCCGGAAATGAGTCCCGAATTGGTCGTTTTACTATTGTCGTAAAACATCCGGTTATAATTTTGTCTTCAAAATCGAAAAAAACGTAAGCGAAGTTTGAGAAACTTATCGCTTTGAGTCATTAAAATCATTTCATTTTTAAACTGTTGCCTTCTTTTTATTGCTCAAGATCGATTTTAAGAAAGATGGTAGGGAAATTTCTGAAAAAAATGCGATGCAACAGTTAAACAAGTTCGTTGATGCTACAAGTATGACTGTATGAGCATACACACAATCTTTGTTTGAAAAAGGGCACCAACTTTTAAGTTATCCCAAAATGACCGAAATTAGGTGAAACAAATTCCGGATCCTTGAACCTTGTGTTAAAATTTCATAGATTTCTATAGCCATTAACTTATACTAAAGTTATTGTGCAAAAACCGAGAAAAATGCTTATTTGGGACCTGTTTTTGGCCCCTAATTCCTAAACTGTTGGGACCAAAACTCCCAAAACCATCCCAACCTTCCTTTTGTGGTCATAGACCTTATGTTAAAATTTC
This sequence comes from Mytilus edulis, assembly GCA_019925275.1. Classification (NCBI taxonomy): domain Eukaryota; kingdom Metazoa; phylum Mollusca; class Bivalvia; order Mytilida; family Mytilidae; genus Mytilus; species Mytilus edulis. The sequence continues at coordinate 16,701,515 of CM034360.1, read as the reverse complement.
ATAGATTTCTGTTTACTTATACTTAGGTTATTGTGCGAAAATCAAGAAAAATGCTTATTTGGGCCCTTTTTGGCCCCTAATTCCTAAACTGTTGGGACCAAAACACCCAAAATCAATCCCAACCTTCCTTTTATGGTCATAAATCTTTTGTTTAAATTTCATAGATTTCTATTTACTTTTTCTAAAGTTAGAGTGCGAAAACCAAAACGTCTTTGGAAGACCAACTTGATACCAATAAACGACCAACAAATTTTCAATTTTTGCGGTTGTATAAAAATCATACAAGACTAACAAAGGCCAGAGGCTCCTGACTTGGGACAGGCGCAAAATTGCGGTGGTGTTTAACATGTTTTTTGAAATCTCAACCCTCCACCTATATATAAACCTGTTACCAATCAAAACTTATCACTTAATTATTCTGTATAATTCTGTATATACAAACCAATAACAGGATAACATCCCACAGAATATGCCACTTCTTCTCCACTTGGTGACCTTGGGATATTTATAGCTGGTGACCTTGTTCCTTGACTACGACCTTCAGATTTCTCCAGTGCTAGTCCGGCAAAGTCATCAGATATATGTCTATCTCTTGGCTGACGAAGACGCTTAGCTTCAGCAAAAGTAGATATAGTATTTTTGTTGCCTTGAAATCTAATAATTCTTTTCCTTTCACCCAGCCTACAATACCAAAGAAAATTGTTAAAACATCATAATTTTTAAATTCATGAATAATAATCATACTATAAAAATTCATATTCAAACTCATATAAAACAAATATGTGATAAAGTAAAAATCTAATTCAAGCAAATGTTAATCACTTTTAAAACAATTTTGAACATATAGTTTTCTTATGTCCACAATAACAGACAACAACACTCAAGTTTTTAACGCAAAGTATGTTTATTTGGTGGACATGTTTCACCTATAGGCTGGCGTCATCAGGACAATGTAACATATAAAATTTACAGTGACATGCATTTTTTGGGATTACCATTATACTCACCCAAAGCTTGGGACTGGTACTTTAAATATCTGAGCATCGTATTCATCATAGTCAACAAATGGGAAATTATCCTCATCATTATGTACGGACTGTGGTGAGTGGATTAATTCTGAAAGAGAGGGGAAATTATCCTCATCATTATGTACAGACTGTGGTGAGTGGATTAATTCTGAATGAGAGGGGAAGTTATCCTCATCATTATGTACGGACTGTGGTGAGTGAATTAATTCTAAAAGATAGAACTCATATATATATATTGTTGGTTTGGTTTTTATTTGGAGGAGCAAAATAGTGTTACATCAACACTTATTGGAATGGACATAAATAATTTACAAAGAATTATTTTGATTTTGTTTTAATCATTTGAAACTGTAATAAAAACTGGGGCCGTAGTGATAGTCCGACAGCTCAATAGTCCGACGGTTCGATGGTCCGACAGCTCGATGGTCCGACGGTTCAATGGTCCGACAGTTCAATAGTCCGACAGTTCGGTAGTCCGACAGTTCAGTGTATTTCTGCTTCTATATTTGAATCGGAAGTCTCGTGTGGAATGAGGGTACTGCGCATATGTGATGAAAGTTGCAAGACAGGAATTGATTTGGAAGACTGCTTTTCATTATGAGACTCGTACCGACTTCGCAGTCGAACCGGAAGTGGAAGACGAACCGGAAGTGGAAGACGAACCGTAAGTTCGGTTCATTTGAATCGTCTGTTGAGACGAACCAAAAAAACAGTAGTCCGCTGAAAATAGTTCAAACCAAATGAAAAGTGATCCTACTTATCTATCGGAGGTCGGTCTCAAATGACTGTTTTTCACGTGTTCACACTACTCGGAGATTTAAAAAAAAATGTTATTTGGAACTGTGTATCCATATCTTCCATGAAAAATGATTCAACGAAATATCGGACAGTTAACTACAGCTGTGAACGGACCCAGTGACGAAAAGACGGACTAAGGTCCGAACGAACAACTTTAAGCCTTCTGTATCTAAACACAAAACCGGAAGTTAGATTTCTACTTCTAATTGAAGAAATCATCTTACTATAAGCACAATGGCACAAATCGACAATTCTACCAAAATAGCTTCCTGCGGGAGCTTATAAAAGCTCCTACATTTGATGGAAATTTATTGTTTATTAATCAATATTATTAGTACAATCCAAATTTAGCTTAGCTATGATGATTAAGTATAAACCTGTGCAAGACGTATTGATTATGATCATTCTATTTGGTTCAAGTTGTTTAAGCACGGTATATGCAGGTGCTTACCCTTCCGGAGCACATAGAATCACTCCAGTTTTTGGCGGCGTTCGTGTTTCTCAAGTCTTCAGTTTTCTATGTTGTGCTTTGTGTACTATTTTTGTCTATTTGTATGTTGTTGTTTTTTGTAGCCATGGCGTTGTCAGTTTATTTTTGACTTATGAGTTTGAATGTCCCTCTAGTATCTTTCGCCTCTCTTTTATAAATTTGCTATTTCATTTTTATGATTGTTGTTTCTTAGATAATCAAGACATCTCTCCAAGTGATTTATTACTGCCAACACGATATGGGTGCATATGCAATATTCGATACAGTGGTACCTGTACGATACGACACCTAAGTTATATTATACATTTTGTCGGACTAAAACATAATTTCTTTGTATATTCTTGTGATTCCTTACTTACTCAGTTGTTATTCATTAATATTGCTTACTAATTATCAAGGTTTACGCTTCATATTTAAATAAGACAATGTGTTTGTGATTGCCAACGACACAACTCTCCATCAAAGACCACATGTCGTTAAAGTAAGCAATTATAGCTAGGGTACTGTATGATCTTCAACATGGAGAATCGGATACGGATAACGCTATAAAGCAATTGGGGCTTTATAAAGGGCCCCTAAATTACCAGTATGACCAGTATAAAACAATTCAGATGAGAAAACCAATAAAAGAAAAACAAGTGTGAAAATACAGCAACAAACAAAAACCACAGCCGGGTTAAACATTTTTTCTGGATCCAAGATTCCCTTAGACAGCGGTGGTATACAGCACGATAAAAAGCAGTTGAAAACGACCAAAAATCATCAAATTGATATAGGCCAAATAAACATTTAACAATTATAATTATATCAAACAAATTGATAAAAATTACACAATAAAAACATACAGTGCCATGAGTCCGTTTCCTGGTGTAAGTGGTATAGCGTTATCGCAAACATTTCTTTTGTTCTTTGCTTTTTTTTTAGGGGGGGGGGGGGAAGGGGTAACGGCATTTAGTTCTTGTATTTGCATTAAAAGAAGAATGTGTTACTAATCCGTTTGTCCTTTTTTTTTTTTTAAATGCATTTGTTGGTGATGCATTTCATTAATCAAATATTTTCATGCAAAACACTATAATCAAATTTGGAATTATTTATCTTTGAAAAATATCACCAATTGTCAGCAAAAATTCAGTAGTTTTCATAACTAAATAGTTTTATCAAAAAGTTCACTTTCAGAATTACACAATACAAACAAAGTGTCAAAACTGAACCACTCCATAGCACACTGCGTTCCAGTATTGGTCTAAGTTTCTCGTTCCATTATTATATTCCTCTTTCAATCTCATCATCCGTGCTTCTAGATTTCGCCATTTTCTTTTTCTTTTCGGCGCTGGATCGCCCCTATTGACAGCCTCCACGGAGTTCTCCAAAGTTGCTTGTTGGTCTTTTAAGCATCTTATGAAAGTCCACAAAGAAGGGTGTCTAACCGAAACAGTGTTATTCCAGAGTCGGTGGAAACCTGCAATATTAATAATAATTAATAATAATTAAACGATATTAATATCAAGTAAAAATATGTGATACATTAGTCTACCCCTAGAAAGTTAACTTTGCTGTGCGAGTCAAGGCTTAAAATACTTAAATTTACTACCTAATTCAGTTATAGATACAGTCGTCCCGTTTGCAATCATATCACATAATATTCGTATGTTTATATAGACGTATTGGTGGCACTTATGTTCATATTTTTTAAAATTTTCTTAAACATAAAACCAAATTTTGTAATCAGCAAACGCTACATACATACTTGTACTGACGTGATTTTATACATAATATATTAAATTGTTTACACCTTCAGTAGCCGGAAAAGGGGGGGGGTAAAATGGTGTCCACTATTGTAGAAAAAGAATGTTTAATAATTTAAGAATAAACGAAAAATTGTGTATTGAATAAAATTACGAAATTTTAAACCTTATACCAAAGCCTCCCTATAACCCCTGCATATCAGTTTAACTGTAGAAATGCATTTATATACCAAGCGAAAATTTAGATCTAAATCGTTTTAAGTAAAAAATATTCTGAATGTGAAGTTTAAATTGAGACCTTTTTCTCGTCGGATTTACTTTTGAAATAAAAAGATAACACTTACTTTCAACGCTGTTGTTTGTTCTGTTGTTCATATCTCTTTCATAAACATTCCACATCTGGGGAGGGAACAACCCGTTCAAATAGTTCCTTTCGAAGTAGTCAAGAAAGTCCCTTAGTCCATTATACCGCCTGCAGAGTCTCTGAGTTCTACGGGATGTTCTCAACAAACGAAAGTTCTGGCGCACAACAGCAATTGGTAGGTATCCGATGGCCATAACTTTACGGACTAAGCTTTTTACTGCTGGTCGTCGTCGGTAACTTGCCGCAAGACCTAAATTCTGGACTTTTCGCCACAAACTCTGATTGAAGTGAAAATAGCAACCACTAATTTGAGCGCGTGGAAGCTCAGTTTCTACTGCTGCTATCAATGCGAGCTCAAAATCACAGATGACTTTTCTTGGGCGCCATCTGTGCTGTGTGATTTGTCGAATTTTGACTTTCAGTGTTTCTAAAATATGTCTATAGTCACCAATATTGCGATCAGTCATTAGACAGTTTACAAAACACATCACCCTATTACGGTACCGGCCGTGAATGGTAAAATATTGTGAATATGGCCTTGGACAAGTTCTGAAGGTCCCGTCGCAATATATCTCTTTACATTGTCTAAGATTCAATAAGTTTTCACGTGTTGCATATATCAGAACACCCCAATCATTGTTTTTGTACAACAGAAATCTATCTTCCGACCATGTTTGTTTCCAATGCCCGTGAATGGAAACTTCATCAATATCATGAGGCACAGCGGGGACGTGAGCTAGTCGAGTTCGTGTCATTGTGGAACGGACTCTGTGGAATTCAGGAATATGTTCTCGATCCCCGCCTCCTTGTGCTACATTTCTCGCAAAGTTGTTGTATACCCGCTTTATAGGGACGCTCGGGTCTTGTTGAATTGCACTACGCAAAGACTGTAATGTTGTATCGACTCCTATAACCGTGTCGTCTTCTTCGTGTGTATGGGGACCTTCTTGCAAAATAGTTATATTAGGTGCTTGGTCATCTAAGTTGAATATATTTGTTTGAAGATTGGCCCTGCACTCTTGCCTCCAACATCGCCAGTATATAGCATGAATCCTCTGTCGGTTTTTCTGGTATTTGAAACCGTTGTATATTAACACTTTTCCTCCGCGATTTCCAGCAATGACCCTAGCAGCCATTTTAGAGATGTAATGGTAAAGGGCATCAGAGTCCTTTATATACCATCTTTTCATGGGAACTTTCAATTTACTCAAAGATGTCAATTTCAAAACAAAATTGACATTTCTATATAAGGAATAGGGGCCAATGCAGTGCCATATTTTGACACTTCCTGTGCTTGCATCATCAACGTGAAGACGCGCATCACCGTTATTAAACACGTGCAAAGTGAGAAATTCTTGAATAGCTTAAAATAGGTTGAAATATGAAAGAATATTTTCTTATAAAAAATAAACTAGAGGCTCTAAAGAGCCTGTGTTGCTCACCTTGGTCTATGTAAATATTAAACAATGGACACAGATGGATTCATGACAAAATTGTGTTTTGGTGATGGTGATGTGTTTGTAGATCTTACTTTACTAAACATTCTTGCTGCTTACAATTATCTCTAACAGTACTTTCTGTGGAAAATGTTATTGAAAATCTTCAAATTTTAAGAAAAATTGTTAAAAATTGACTATGAAGGGCAATAACTCCTTAGGGGGGTCAATTGACTATTTTGGTCATAGTGACTTATTTTTAGTTCTTACTTTGCTGTACATTATTGCTGTTTACAGTTTATCTCTATCTATAATAATATTCAAGATAACAAAAAAAACAGCAAAATTTCCTCAAAATTACCAATTCAGGGGCAGTAACCTAACAACCGATTATCCGATTCATCTGAAAATTCCAGGACAGATAGATCGTGACCTGATCAACAATTTTATTTCCTGTCAGATTTGCTCTTAATGCTTTGGTTTTTGAGTTATAAGCCAAAAACTGCATTTTACCCCTATGTTCTATTTTTAGCCATGGGGGCCATCTTGGTTGGTTGGCCGGGTCACGCCACACATTTTTTAAACTAGATACCCCAATGATGATTGTGGCCAAGTTTGGTTAAATTTGGCCCAGTAGTTTCAGAGGAGAAGATTTTTGTAAAAGATAACGAAGATTTACGAAAAATGGTTAAAAATGGACTAAAAAGGGCAATAACTCCTAAAGGGGTCAACTGACCATTTCGGTCAAGTTGACTTATTTGTAAATTTTACTTCGATGAACATTATTGCTGTTTACAGTTTATCTCTAACTATAATAATATTCAAGATAATAACCAAAACCAGCAAAATTTCCTTAAAATTATCAATTCAGGGGCAGCAACCCAACAACGGGTTGTCCGATTCATCTGAAAATTTCAGGGCAGATAGATCTCGACCTGATAAACAATTTAACCCCATGTCAGATTTGCTCTAAATGCTTTGGTTTTTGAGTTATAAGCCAAAAACTGCATTTTACCCCTATGTTCTATTTTTAGCCCTGGCGGCCATCTTGGTTGGTTGGCCGGGTCACGCCACACATTTTTTAAACTAGATACCCCAATGATGATTGTGGCCAAGTTTGGTTTAATTTGGCCCAGTAGTTTCAGAGGAGAAGATTTTTGTAAAAGATAACTAAGATTTACGAAAAATGGTTAAAAATGGACTAAAAAGGGCAATAACTCCTAAAGGGGTCAACTGACCATTTCGGTCACGTTGACTTATTTGTAAATCTTACTTTGATGAACATTATTGCTGTTTACAGTTTATCTCTATCTATAATAATATTCAAGATAATAACCAAAAACAGCAAAATTTCCTTAAAATTATCAATTCAGGGGCAGCAACCCAACAACGGGTTGTCCAATTCATCTGAAAATTTCAGGGCAGATAGATCTTGACCTGATAAACAATTTTACCCCATGTCAGATTTGCTCTAAATGCTTTGGTTTTTGAGTTATAACCCAAAAACTGCATTTTACCCCTATGTTCTATTTTTAGCCATGGCGGCCATCTTGGTTGGTTGGCCGGGTCACCGGACACATTTTTTAAACTAGATACCCCAATGATGATTGTGGCCAAGTTTGGTTTAATTTGGCCTAGTAGTTTCAGAGGAGAAGATTTTTGTAAAAGTTAACGACGACGGACGACGACGGACGCAGGACGACGACGGACGCAGGACGACGGACGCCGGACGCAAAGTGATGGGAAAAGCTCACTTGGCCCTTCGGGCCAGGTGAGCTAATAAAAAAGGGGGAATCAGCGGCACACGTGTCTGCAATTGCAATCGCTTTTATGATAATCTAAGTATCAATATTCGTTTTTTTTAAACAAGTTATATCTTTAAAAAACATATCCGACGCAAGTATATGAAGTTAAAATCCAACCATTAATCTTTATCAGTTAATTTTTTATCATAGTTTAAAAATTGCACAATGCACATAGGGCTAACGCCTGACAATTCTTAGTCCTATAATGTAAGACTTTGTAGGTTTATATCGTCTTTATACGACGTTTTTATCGGAATTTTTTTTTAACAATCAAAAGTCTCCTGGTTCAGAATTGATAGTAAAAAAGATCCGATTAAAAACGTCGAATGAAGACGCTATAAACCTAGCTATGAAGGTTTATATAATAGGACTAGAGGATTCGGAACGTCGAATATAGAGGGGGGATAGGATGGGTCCTGATCCCGAAATCCCGGGCTTAAAAAAATGAAATCCCGAAATCCCGGACTTAAAAACGCCAAATCCCGAGGTCCCGAAATTCGAATAAAGAATTCCCGGATCCCGAAAGGGTCAATCCTGAAATCCTGAGCTTAAAACAGCCGATCCCGGGCCGGGGTCCCGATGAAGGTCTTACCCACCCTCAATATACCTAGCTGTAAAGGTTTTTGAAATATAAAATGTACCCTGTGTTTAATAAGCATCTTTCTTTATTTAACGCTTCAACTAATTGGCGAATGTGGTGTAATTCAGCGACTTTCTCTTCCAAAACAAGTCGATCTTTATTGCATACGGTCTTTCTTGGGGGCTATGTAGTCCATATCGGGATACACCAACGATCTGAAAGTGGACATGAAATGACCTGGGCCCGTATATGTGTCGATATATTAAAACTAAAATAACTTTTTAATTCTTCAATGGATTTCCTAAAAATTTTAGTTTAATGAAGGGACCATTTTCAGGTCTGTAGTGTAACCTATTTATATCATATCCGGTGTGATATGTCGGACTATCGAACCGTCGGACTATAGAACCGTCGGACTATCGAACTGTCGGACTATCGAACCGTCGGACTATTGAACTGTCGGACTATCGAACCGTCGGACTGTCGAGCGGACCCCATAAAAACTACTTCCTGTTTTGACACTCATGATTCCATAATATGTTATAAGATATCAAACCCTTATCATGCTTGACTATGAAATAAAGTAAAATTGTTGAGAAGCCCTGCTTCTTAAGTATTATTTTATATTAACCATAATATCATGATGTAGTATTTAGCTACACCCATCAGGCTAATGCCCTTGTCTTATAAATGCAGACAGTATAATTTCAAAACGAAGAAACTAGAAAGGAAAAATATACATTTTTAAATAATAATGATACATTTGTACAATCATAAATAGACTATTCTAGACGAAAACTCACTGACTTACAATGATATATCTGTAGACATAAAAATATACATTTTCTTGTTCAAATAAAACAAAAATTACTTTTAATATAACAATAAGGTAATTTCAGACTAGATCATATGAAATATTATCTCAGTGACAGGGACTCTAAAAGATCTTTAGTTTTTTAAGGGGAGCTATATTTGATTTATTTGTTCTCCCCCTGAGGGGAGTGGGCCGATCCTGGAGGTACTGCAATACCAGGCCAACCCGTGACGAGAGCGGAGCAAGCCCCTGACATCTCATCGAGTACCAAAAATCAGTTTAATATCGAAGTACCCACATGGGGTACGTATCAGATATTAAGCTGATAAGAACAGATACTACACTTTGATCTTAGCCAAAAGGCCGAGAAGCGATACCAACAATTTAAAAATCTTAGGTAGTCTAATATCAAAACAGTTTCATTGGAGAAGGTATGGATCAAGAAAAAAATGTGAAAATTCACTTGCAAATAACTCAATCATGAGCTTTTCTTCATTTTTCATTTCAATAAGTTTCAACAATATAAATAATTCTTATTTTTTTAGTATAAATATTATTTACTTAGAATAATTGATTTTAACATAAACAATTAATTACTTTATCAAGTAGGCTATTTTTCTATCTAGATTATCGTTCCTGCCAGTTATTTAAACCTATTAACTACGTTTACACTATACAGGCTATAGATAACATTATCATTGTCCACTTAACATGTTAGTCATGTGTGCCCACAGCAAATATCTACACTCATTTATATCTCCAGGATTTATCATTCAATTTTATATTTTATCACAAAAAAGTAAATGAATGAACAACTTGTCAGTAAATTAATTATTAAATATCAAGTGATTGAAAAACAAAAGAGAAAAAACTTCAGAGAGCTATTTTAATATGTCTAGAAATTTTGTACTGGCAAAATTAAAAGACAAATCATAATATTTCAAAACATTTTGTAAATACTCATGTTTAAACCAGAAGTATCAATAAAATAAGATTAACTATCATAATATCTAGAGTGTTTAGCTTTAACTTAAAACAATTCTAAAATCTGTAGGTTAATACAAAAATAAGTGATGTTTTGTTTTTTCTTAAATTGAGAAAATCTCTGGGAAATCTGTGCTAGACTTTCTTTGTAATATGCCTAAAGGGGGTGAAAGTCTACAAATGAAGAAAGTGAAATTATAAAACATATTACTGAGAAAGGAACATAAGAGTATCTGAATATGACATGCATATATTTCTACTAATAAACAATACAATATGAAAAGACTATTATTAACAGAGAAATGACTTAAGATTCTGTAGTTATACAAATATAACAAAATTTTCTTGTACAATAAATATAATCATTCTATAAAAAATAAAGACATATGACTGGCTATCAGGGTATGAAAAATTCACTTTAGTAATGAATCTTTAAACATTTTGAGTTTTTTAAGGGGACCTTTATTTGATTTATTTATTCTCCCCCTTAATGTACATTTTATGCATATTAAAAAGCAAACTCAAATGAAACATAATTTTAAATATAAATAAAACTAAGTCACATACTTAAGTGAATATACTTGTATGGTTTGTTATAAAAAGGTCCATGTAAATATGCCTTGCATGACATTTCTATTGTTTATTGTTTATTTATATGTGCTGTACATATGTTGGAAATTTTGTTTTATCATTTTAAAAAATTTTAAGTTAAGGGAAAACTCCATATATATTTGGAGGTGCTCCTAATTAAAGGAGGCTTATACCAAGAAGAAGAAGTGGGCCGATCCTGGAGGTACTGCAATACCAGGCCAACCCGTGACGAGAGCGGAGCAAGCCCCTGACATCTCATCGAGTACCAAAAATCAGTTTAATATCGAAGTACCCACATGGGGTACGTATCAGATATTAAGCTGATAAGAACAGATACTACACTTTGATCTTAGCCAAAAGGCCGAGAAGCGATAACAACAATTAAAAAATCTTAGGTAGTCTAATATCAAAACAATTTCATTGGAGGAGGTATGGATCAAGAAAAAATTGGAAAAATTCATTTGCAAATAACTCAATCATGAGCTTTTCTTAATTTTTCATTTCAATAAGTTTCAAAAATATAAATAATTCTTATTTTTTTGGTATAAATATTATTTACTTAAAATAATTGATTTTAACATAAACAATTAATTACTTTATCAAGTAGGCTATTTTTCTATCTAGATTATCGTTCCTGCCAGTTATTTAAACCTATTATCTACGTTTACACTATACAGGCTATTTATAGATAACATTATCATTGTCCACTTAACATGTTAGTCATGTGTGCCCACAGCAAATATCTACACTCATTTATATCTCCAGGATTTATCATTCAATTTTATATTTTATCACAAAAAAGTAAATGAATGAACAACTTGTCAGTAAATTAATTATTAAATATCAAGTGATTTAAAAATAAAAGGGAAAAAACTTTAGAGAGCTATTTTAATATGTCTAGAAATTTTGTACTAGCAAAATTAACAGACAAACTTAATATTGAAAAACATTTTGTAAATACTCATGTTTAAACCAGAAGTATCAATAAAATAAGATTAACTATCATAATATCTAGAGTGTTTAGCTTTAACTTAAAATAATTCTACAATCTGCAGGTTAATACAAAAATTAAGTGATGTTTTGTTTTTCTTAAATTGAGAAAATCTCTGGGAAATCTGTGTTAGACTTTCTTTGTAATATGTCTAAATGGGGTGAAAGTCTGCAATTGAAGACAGTGAAATAATAAAACATATATTACTGAGAAAGGGATAAAAACAAAAGAGTATCTGAAAATGACATGCATATATTTCTACTCATAAACAATACAATATGAAAAGACTATTATTAACAGAGAAATGACTTAAGATTCCGTAGCTATACAATAATAACAAAACATTCTTGTACAATAAATATAATCATTCTATAAAAAATAAAGACACATGACTGGCTATCTATCAGGGTATAAAAACTACAACATAATTTAAAAACATCTAAGTTTTAAAAGGGTGCTATATTTGATTTAATTGTTCCCCCCTGAGGGGAGTGGGCCGATCCTGGAGGTACTGCAATACCAGGCCAACCCGTGACGAGAGCGGAGCAAGCCCCTGACATCTCATCGAGTACCAAAAATCAGTTTAATATCGAAGTACCCACATGGGGTACGTATCAGATATTAAGCTGATAAGAACAGATACTACACTTTGATCTTAGCCAAAAGGCCGAGAAGCGATACCAACAATTTAAAAATCTTAGGTAGTCTAATATCAAAACAATTTCATTGGTGAAGGTATGGATCAAGAAAAAATTGAGAAAATTCATCTGCAAATCAATTAATAATGAGCTTTTCATCATATTTTATTTCAATAAATTTCAACAATATAAATATTTCTTATTTTTTTGGTATAACAATTATTTAATTTGAAATATTGATTTTGACATAAACAATTAAATTATTGTACTGAGTAGACAACTTTCTTCCCTAGATTATCGTTCTTGCCAGTATTTTAAACCTATTATCTACGTTTACACTATACAGGCTATTTATAGATAACTTGTCAGTCATATGCCTAAAGCAAATATCTTTTATTTACATTAATAGCTCCAGAATTATCATTCAATTTCCCATTTAATCAAAAATAGAAAATCAATGAAAAAAATTAAATTTATGATAAATAAATTGATAAAAGTGATTTAAGATAAAAAGGAAAAAAACATAAGAGAATTACTTTTAACATTTTTGTAACCTTATACTTGTCAAGTCTACAGACAAACTAATTTTTTGCTAATATTTTTTAAAATGCTTCTGATTTAAACCTAGAGTATCAACATTTTTGGATATTATCATAAGATTTCTCACTACGATATAGCCTTGTTGTGCTAATGCGACGTAAAGCAACCAACAATCAATCAATCAATAGAGACTTATGTTTAAACTTGAAACATAGCTAGCTGGAAAGTGATGTCTAAATTTTTAATTGGGAAAATCTGCACTTGACTGGCTTTGAAATATCCTAAGAAAAAGGGGGGTATAAGATATTGAGATAGAGAGGAGACCTCTGTCAATATCATTACATAGTTATTTTTCACATTTTCATATTTTCTATAAAAATAATTTGTATATCCTTCAAACAAATACCAGCGGTCATCAAATTAATACATGAAATAATATTCAAAATTTACATGTGATATTGTTTGCTAAATAGATGGGTTTGGTATTTTTTGGGGGTGGGTGGGTGGGGGAAGGGGGGTGGGAAGCACCCTTTTTTTTTCTAATATATTTACCAGAGTTTCTTTCTTTGCTTTTTGGTTTTGGCTTGAACTACAATAAGAAATAAAACATGGCTCAAGCTCCAATATCTTGTCTGCATTGTCATATCAAATTATTGTCAATATGCTCCATGAACATCAACTGCTCATGGTTGACATTTTATCAAATAACATTTCAATAGTCAGAGAGCAAAAAATGGAAATGAAACAAATCTCTTTTTTCTTTGAATGCATATTCTAATATGACGTGCTTCTTTCGCTTTGTAAACAACACTGTGATAAAATTCTCTATATATCTATACTTATCGCAGACTCCGTGGTGTACATAAAAATGGCTGTTACAATATACTTCCCACGTAAGTCCACATGTATTGAAACCTATTTGCAAACCCTTTGCCGATTTTATTGTTTTAAAAATTGCAATTAAAAGAATACAAAGTCATTATTTCCTTATTCGGATGCATAATAAAAAGAAGTAATGCACAAGAACTCGGAGAAACCAACAAAATAAAAATAAAATAAAATTCCGCGAAAGTGTATTAATGTTTTTGGCGCATTTAAGTCATTTCAAAATATGACGTCATACAAATGAAAACGCTACAGTTGAAAGTTTTCTGTTACGTGAACCATTGAAATGTTGTTTACTATTGTATTAAAATTGATTATCAAGGTAGGTTTTGTTTGATTTTCTATTCTATTGCATTATTCGCATATTTACTGATTTCAGCAAGTCAACATGGCGGCTCCTTAGTTACGAAATGTCAACTTTGGATTTGACGGTAGCTTACAGAAAAAACATGTAAATCAAAGTGACAATTGTTGGTTTTGAGAATGAGACAGATTTTTATTTTAGCGGTTGTTCACGAAATAATCCATGCAAGCTACGGATTTATTAGAATGTTTGAGCTTTATCTAACAGGGAGTAAAAAAGAACAGCCACACACACAGCTTTATCCACCCTCGCTTCAGTTTTTTTAATGATCGTATTTGTCCTATTAGAATCGAAATAATTCATGGAAGCCATAGATTATTGGAAATTTACACATGGCCTGGGCCGTGATATTCGTTAATTTTATCCCTCGCTAACGCTCAGGATAAAATTCGAATATCACGGCCCAGGCCATGTGTAAATTTCCAATAATCTATGGCTTCCATGAATTATTTCTTAAATTTAACATACTCTACAACCAACCGTAACAGACAGAAATAATTTCATGCACTGCTGAATACTTGAAAGGGTGTTAGGAATTCAGTATTGGTTTAGTATTTTCTCCTTAAATAAAAATTCTTGAATTGATTTGAGTTCTATTTCACACTTATAAACAAAAGGACAGGTGCAATGGTCAAAAGTAACTTTTTGCTTAGATTCTTAAAAATTGGCATGATAAATAGGTTTTCTAATGTGTTTTTCTTCAGAAGATATATTATAAAAAAGTTGTGGTATGAGTCAACTCTACACAAGAGACCAAATGACACAGAGCAGGAATGATGTACCAATGTATGTCAAGGGATATCTCATAAACTTTCATTCCCCAAACAAACTTTTTAGTTTGTCTTGAAAATTACAAATCCTATTTATGGATTATTTTCTTTAGTATAACAATTTTATTATCAAAACATTAAGCCATGAAGGAATCCCATAAAACCCTTTTAAAAAGAAAATTGGCACTTTATCATTATAAATTATGTTGATATTATTTTGGTAGTACATTGTATGTAGTAACATATTTCATTATAACAAGAAAGAATTTTATTTTTTCATTCCCTGAGCAGCAATGCATTGTTTATATCAAAGTTTTCAGAGGTGCATGCATATGACAGCTTCTGTTAGAAGGAATAAGTATATGTTGACACACATATAAGCAGTTTCAATGCACAGAATAGAAAATTAAGTGCAAAAAGTAGAATAAAAAAGAGAAATAAGGTATATAAATAACTGACTACTGTTATAAAGTACCCCCATCCAGACCCTCTTTTACGAAAAAGAACAAAAACAGGCTTGGTCAAATATTGAGCTGGAAGTAGATATAGAAGTAATCAATATTGGATAACCCAACTCTTCCGGACCAGGCATACTATATTAGAGTATACGAATGTATTTAAACCTATGAAAAACGGGACCAATACATTTCAGTCATAGCGTAAATTTGCATATCAGTTTTAATTCTTTCATATTTTGATATTTTACTGTAGATACAGTTCTTATATTTTGGTTAATGAAATAAAACAGATTTATTATGTTTATTGTATGTAAGAATATTTGATAACTTTTCTGTATTTAATAATTCCTTTTAATTGACATATTACTTAAGAAGGGACAGAACTGCATGCATATATCTATTTTTTCCTTTGTTCTATTTTTAGCTTTTGGAAATTCCTATTAACATTTACTTTCTGTTTAACAGTAATTTCTATTAGACACAATACTTCAAGCCTTTTAAACTATTTTACCTGTGTCATGTGTGTTCAAAATATAGAAAGTTAAATCAACCACACAAAAGTTGCTGTGCACAACTATGGATTTAAGTGTGAAAAACTGTTGACATTATAAATAATTTAGAATAGATCATTTTAATCAAAAAGTGCAGCTTAAGTGTAATAAATGATACCTTATCTTACAACCTTAAGGGTGATTAGTTATCTTCACCGAAGGGTACAATGATTATAAGAACCAGATGCTCTGCAGGGCACAACTTTATACGACCGCAGAGGTTGAACCCTGAACCGTTGGGGCAAGTATGGACACAACATTCAAGCTGGATTCAGCTCTAAATTTGGATTGTGATTAAATAGTTGACACAGCATAGGTTTCTGACACAGAATGAATGTGGTCTAATGAACTTAAAATATTTGTTTTGCCTTTGAGCAATTCACTATTCTGTTGAATATTAATACTCTCAAATAAATGTTTGAAGAAATTTTCTTTTTATTTATGAAATCTGAAATGAGAAAATTTAACATCCCCCCCCCTACCCCCCATTTTTTTACATCCCCCTTTCCCTTTTTCCAAAACTGATCTCAATTTAAATTTCTAATGAAGTTTACCACAATAACTACTCATTTAAATACATCATAAAGTATTAAAATGTAAAATAAAGTGCTTGTTATCACTGAATGGTAAAGATTGTATTAATTTATCAGTTGGTAGTAAAAGTGAATATACATTGTATATTGTATAAAACAATGATTTAAGTTGATTCAACTACTATTCTGGACAAAGAAAATTCACTCCAATTGAAAATTTCTAGCTATTGCACAATATTGTGATATTAGATATTTCTTGGTATTGCGCAATACTGTGCAATTGAAAATATTTGCTATTGCACAATACTGTGCAATTGAAGATTTCTTGCTATTGCGCAATACTGTGCAATTGAAAATTGCTTGCTATTGCACAATACTGTGCAATTGAAGATTTCTTGCTATTGCTGAATACTGTGCAATTGAAAATTCCTTGCTATTGCACAATACTAAATACAATAATTTTGGATCCTGATTTGAACCAACTTGAAAACTGGGCCCATAATCAAAAATCTAAGTACATGTTTAGATTCAGCATATCAAAAAAGCCCAAGAATTCAATTTTTGTAAAAATCAAACTAAGTTTAATTTTGGACCCTTTGGACTTTAATGTAGACAAATTTGAAAATGGGACCAAAAATTAAGAATCTACATACACAGTTAGATTTGGCATATCAAAGAACCCCAATTATTCAATTTTTGATGAAATCAAACAAAGTTTAATTTTGGACCCCGATTTGGACCAACTTGAAAACTGGGCCAATAATAAAAAATCTAAGTACATTTTTAGATTCAACATATCAAAGAACCCCAAGGATTCATTTTTTGTTAAAATCAAACTAAGTTTAATTTTGGACCCTTTGGACCTTAATGTAGACCAATTTGAAAACAGAACCAAAAATTAAGAATCTACATACACAGTTAGATTCGGCATATCAAAGAACCCCCATAGTTTAATTTTTGATGAAATCAAACAAAGTTCAATTTTGGACCCTTTGGGCCCCTTATTCCTCAACTGTTGGGACCAAATCTCCCAAAATCAAAACCAACCTTCCTTTTATGGTCATAAACCTTGTGTTTAAATTTATAGATTTCTATTTACTTATACTAAATTTATAGTGCGAAAACCAAGAATAATGCTTATTTGGGCCCCTTTTGGCCCCTAATTCCTAAACTGTTGGGACCTTAACTCCCAAAATCAATCCCAACCTTCCTTTTGTGGTCATAAACCTTGTGTTTAAATTTCATTGATTTCTATTTACTTATACTAAAGTTATAGTGCGAAAACCAAGAATAATGCTTATTTGGGCCCCTTTTTGGCCCCTAATTCCTAAACTGTTGGGACCTCAACTCCCAAAATCAATCCCAACCTTCCTTTTGTGGTCATAAACCCTGTGTCTAAATTTCATAGATTTCCATTTTCTTAAACTAAAGTTATAGTGCGAAAACCAAGAAAATGCTTATTTGGGCCCTTTTTGGCCCCTAATTCCTAAAATGTTGGGACCAAAAGTCCCAAAATCAATCCCAACCTTCCTTTTGTGGTCATAAACCTTGTGTTAAAATTTCATAGATGTCTATTCACTTTTACTAAAGTTAGAGTGCGAAAACTAAAAGTATTCGGACGACGACGATGCAGACAACGACGCCAACATCATACCAATATACGACCAAAAAATTTTCAATTTTTTGCGGTCGTATAAAAACCAAGAAAAATGCTTATTTGGGACCTTTTTTTGGCCCCTAATTCCTAAACTGTTTAAACCAAAACTCCCAAAATCAATCCCAACCTTCCTTTTGTGGTCACAAACCTTATGTTAAAATTTCATGGATTTCTGTTTACCTAAACTAAAGTTATAGTGCGAAAACCAAATGTCTTCGGAAGACGACACTGACGTCATACCAATATTCAACCTGTGTGACCGAGTCACTGTCTTCTTGTATGTATTAAATCTCTGTTTTACTTGATATTCCCGATTTAGTATACACACTTATGATATAATTGGTTTACGGGTTTTAAACAAGGGCTCTCAAGAGCCTGAATCGCTCACCTTAATTCTTTTGGTTAAATCTCTCATCAATGATTATTTTGGCTTTTCAATTTATTTAAATGTTTTTTGGATCGTCCTATTTTCTTCAAAAGCCAAAAAAAATAATCATTTTCTCCTATGTTTTATTTTAGCCATAGGAGCTATGTTTCTTGACATACAAGGAAATAAAATATAAAATTTATACTAGATACTTTGAAACTCATTTAGCCTAAGTTTGGCTGAAATTGATACAGCAGTTTCAAAGGAGAAGATTTTTTAAAGTAAGTCAACATGATGAACAAATTGTGAAAAAAGTCTTTAAAGGGCAATAACTCCTTAAGGGGTCAATTGACAATTTTGGTCAAATTCACTTAATTGAAGATCTTACTTTGCTGAACATTATTGCTGTTTACAGTTTATTTCTATCTATAATTATATTCAAGATAATAAACAAAAACAGCAAAATTTCCTTAAAATTATCAATTCAGGGGCAGCAACCCAACAACAGGTTGTCTGATTCATCTGAAAATTTCAGGGCAGATAGATCTTGACCTGATAAACAATATTACCCAACGTCAGATTTGCTCTAAATGCTTTGGTTTTTGATTTACAAGCCAAAAACTGCATTTGACCCCTATGTTCTATTTTTAGCAATGGCGACCATGTTTGTTGATAGATCATGACTTCGGATACAATTTACAAACTAGATACCCTAAGGAACATTCAGTTAAAGTTTGGAAGTATTTGGCCCAGTAGTTTCAGAGGAGAAGATTTTTGTAAAAGATTACTAAGATTTACGAAAAATGGTTAAAAATTGACTATAAAGGGCAATAACTCCTAAAGGGGTCAACTGATCATTTCCGTCATGTTGACTTATTTGTAAATCTTACTTTGCTGAACATTATTCCTGTTTACAGTTTATCTCTATCTATAATAATATTCAAGATAATAACCAAAAACAGCAAAATTTCCTTAAAATTACCAATTCAGGGGCAGCAACCCAACAACAGGTTGTCTGATTCATCTGAAAATTTGAGGGCAGATAGATCTTGACCTGATAAACAATATTACCCCATGTCAGATTTGCTCTAAATGCTTTGGTTTTTGAGTTATAAGCCAAAAACTGCATTTGACCCCTATGTTCTATTTTTAGCAATGGCGACCATGTTTGTTGATAGATCATATCTTCGGATACAATTTACAAACTAGATACCCTAAGGAACATTCAATTAAAGTTTGGAAGTATTTGGCCCAGTAGTTTCAGAGGAGAAGATTTTTGTAAGATTACTAAGATTTACGAAAAATGGTTAAAAATTGACTATAAAGGGCAATAACTCCTAAAGGGGTCAACTGACCATTTCCATCATGTTGACTTATTTGTAAATCTTACTTTGCTGAACATTATTCCTGTTTACAGTTTATCTCTATCTATAATAATATTCAAGATAATAACCAAAAACAGCAAAATTTCCTTAAAATTACCAATTCAGGGGCAGCAACCCAACAACGGGTTGTCTGATTTATCTGAAAATTTCAGGGCAGATAGATCTTGACCTGATAAACAATATTACCCATGTCAGATTTGCTCTAAATGCTTTGGTTTTTGAGTTATAAGCCAAAAACTGCATTTGACCCCTATGTTCTATTTTTAGCAATGGCGACCATGTTTGTTGATAGATCAAAACTTCGGATACAATTTATAAATTAGATACCCTAAGGAACATTCAGTTAAAGTTTGAAAGTATTTGGCCCAGTAGTTTCAGAGGAGAAGATTCTTGAAATAGTTTACGACGACAGACGACGACAGACGACGGACGACAGACGACAGACGACGGACGACGACGGACGACGACGGACGCCAAGTGATGGCATAAGCTCACTTGTCCCTTTGGGACAGGTGAGCTAAAAAGTATTTCTTGACGATCCAATTTTATTTGAAAAATACCGAGCACGCAAAATAAGCATTCGAAAATCAGGATGCATGCTAAATTAAATGACGGAACACGTTGAACGAGACATCTGTCTTGCATGACTGAACATCAAACTAGAGGCTCTAAAGAGCCTGTGTCGCTCACCTTGGTCTATGTGCATATTAAACAAAGGACACAGATGGATTCATGACAAAATTGTGTTTTGCTGATAGTGATGTGTTTGTAGATCTTCTTTACTGAACATTCTTGGTACTTAGAATTTTCTCTATCTATAATAAACTTGGACCTTTAGATACAGTGAAAAATATTTTGTAAAAATTTACAAAAATTTACCAAATTAGTGAAAATTGTTAAAAATTGAATAAAATGGGCAACAACTCCTTAAGGGGTCAACTGACGATTTTGGTCATGTTGACTTATTTCTAGATCTTATTTAGCTGAACATTATTGCTGTTTACAAGTTATCTCTATCTATAATAATATTCAAGATAATAACCAAAAACAGCAAAATTTCCTTAAAATTACTAATTCAGGGGCAGCAACCCAACAACAGGTTATCCGATTTATCTGAAAATTTCAAGGCAAATAGATCTTGACCTGTTACACAATTTTACCCCTGTCAGATTTGCTCTAAATGCTTTGGTTTTTGAGTTATAAGCCCAAAACTGCATTTTACCCTATGTTCTATTTTTAGCCATGGCGGCCATCTTGAATGGTTGGCCGGGTCAATGGACACATTTTTTAAACTAGATACCCCAATGATGATTTTGGCCAAGTTTGGTGTAATTTGGCCAAGTAGTTTCAGAGGAGAAGATGTAAAAGATTACTAAGATTTACGAAAAATGGTTAAAAATTGACTATTAAGGGCAATAACTCCTAAAGGGGTCAACTGACCATTTCGGTCATGTTGACTTATTTGTAAATCTTTTCTTGCTGAACATTATTGCTGTTTACAGTTTATCTCTATCTGTAATAATATTCAAGATAATAACCAAAAACAGCAAAATTTCATTAAAATTACTTATTCTGGGGCAGCAACCCAAAACTGGGTTGTCCAATTCATCTGAAAATTTCAGGGCAGGTAGATCTTGACCTGATAAACAAATTTACCTCATGTCAGATTTACTCTAAATGCTTTGGTTTTTGAGTTATAAGCCAAAAACTGCATTTTACCCAAGGTTCTATTTTTAGCCATGGCGGCCATCTTGATTGGATGGCTGGGTCACTGGACACATTTTTCAAACTACATACCCTAAAGATGGTTGTGGCCAAGTTTGGATTGATTTGGCCAAGTAGTTTCAGAGGAGAAGATTTTTGTAAAAGATTACTAAGATTTACGAAAAATGGTTAAAAATTGACTATAAAGGGCAATAACTCCTAAAGGGGTCAACTGACCATTTCGGTCATGTTGACTTATTTGTAAATATTACTTTGCTGAACATTATTTTTACAGTTTATCTCTATCTATAATAATATTCAAGATAATAACCAAAAACAGCAAAATTTCCTTAAAATTACTAATTCAGGAGCAGCAACCCAACAACAGGTTATCCGATTTATCTGAAAATTTCAGGGCAGATAGATCTTGACCTGTTACAAGAGTTTACCCCATGTCAGATTTGCTCTAAATGCTTTGGTTTTTGAGTTATAAGCCAAAAACTGCATTTTACCCCTATGTTCTATTTTTAGCCATGGCGGCCATCTTGGATGGTTGGCCGGGTCACCGGACACATTTTTTAAACTAGATACCCCAATGATGATTTTGGCCAAGTTTTGTGAGGAGAAGATTTTTGTAAAAGTTAACGACGCCGGACGACGACGGACGACGGACGACGGACGCCAAGTGATGGGAAAAGCTCACTTGGCCCTTTGGGCCAGGTGAGCTAATAAAAAAGTAAAAACACGTTGAACATGAAATAAAAAACAGTGATCATGTGGCACAAAAATAACCCTTTACCGTCCTCAACAAAATTAATATGGTCAAACATCTTAAAATTTCGCATTACCATGATTACTGTGTAATTGAAGATTTCTTCTTGAAACTTTTAAATATAATTTATAAGAAAAAAAATGGGACAAATCCCCACTTTCCCTTTGTGATATGGAACCTTGTGGTACAATGTCAGATAGATCCATACACTCACACACAAGTTTTCCTCCAGAATCTACAAAAATGCTTGTTTTTCGCTCCTTTTTTGGCCCCTAATTCCTAAACTGTTGGTATCATAACCCCCACAATCAATCCCAACCTTCCCTTTGTGGTACTGAACCTTCTTAAAATATTTCATAGATCCATTTACTGAAACAAATGTAATTGTCTAGAAACCAAATGTGTCTTCAGACGATGACACGGATGACGACTTCATAGCATTATAAGAACACAAAAAATCTTTTGCGGTTTAAAAATATATAACAGTCATTATTAAAGAAAATATGCAGACAACCAAATAATTCATTTATGTGATTGTATATAGGTATATTTCATGATAGAAACAAGTGTTTTCTTTGTTTCATGATTAAACTGGAAGATGACTTGATAAGTTTGAGTCCAACTTATGATGTCAAAGTTTTTAAGGCCAGGACAAAATATTTGAAGTCCCAAATCCACAATTTGCAGTTTTATTACAAGCTAAGCAGAATGATACAGACAGTAGGACCACCAATAATATGTGTACTCATAGCATGCAGGTAGAGAAGATAGTTGAAATAAAGCTGACCAGCCAGTGACTTTGTGTAATATATAATCCACAACAATCATCTAACTGACTACAATGTTTGATGGGCGAGAGATGCATGTGTTGTTTCAATAATTTTACTTTAACCCTTTCGCCGATGAGTCTCGGTTTACCGGGATTCACGCTTCAGACAGCTGACGATGAGTCCCATTTTACCGGGATCGGAATACCTCTTTTATATTTCCCGCTCATAACCATGCAAACACGAGTTATCTTTCTTTGATAAATACCCGGATGAAGGGTAAACATGGCGCTTCCGTTTGTTGAAAACCGTGTCAAAATCAGAGGACATTTACGGAATTTACGAGAATTTGAAATGAGGGAACATTTTTTTTGAAAGAATATGGAAGAATTGAAGTCAAACTAGTATACTTTTTTGACATACAATGTTGTTTTATGTACAAAACACTTGGAATGGACATCATTCAGTGTGAGGAATTTGTACAGCCTTGTAAAATTTTTCAAAATTTTGCCGTTTTGGGTTAAAAATTACGATTTGGGGTCATGAGCAGAATTTTGAGAATTTCACATAGATAATGCCGAAAATTTGAAAATTTGATTATTTTATGATGAAAAAATTATCAAGACATGAACAAAACTGTGAACATGGTGTTAGTGAATGAAATAAATACACAAATAACTACAAACAAGTTTTTATTGACATTTATTATGAAGATCTCCCACTTGAGTAATAGTAGCCAGGGAAGCCATCGTCTCAGAGTAGCTTCAGTCTGGGCAGCTATCGGTGAAAGGGTTAAGAGTACTTCAAAGGCGTCAATGGACCTTCGATGTGGGAAATATAGAGGAAAGGTTTGACAGATCATGGAGATAAAGAAAATATTAAACACAAGAATATAATAAAATTAAAACTTACTATTTCTGGGGGTGGTTTAATCCTTGGTACAAATGATCCTTGTAGTCTAGCTTCTATCTGGTGTTTAGATATATAAAAACTGTAATCAGAAAATATATCTTATTTTAAAAACATTCAAAGTTAATTTTATTAATTACTCATAAAGAATGACGCCTATTATGCTAATTTGATAAACAGCAGCGCCATGAGCAAGATACGCCTGTTACTTTTTCAACAAATTTATAAAAAAACTAAAGGGAGGTTTCTTTTTTAGATATAAACCAGTCACCAAAGTTTCATGAAAACTGCTCAAAGCACTTTTAGGATATTGTCCGAGAACTGGAAAATCTTTTCTTTAATTATAATAAACATTTGTATATAATAACCTGTGATTCATCCAGTGTGGTATATTATAATCATCTCCAACTTCTAAATCTGACTTCTGACTTTTACTGTGAAACTAAAGAAAAATAATGTGGTTATATCTATAACAAATGAAGTTTTATCATATCACTTATATATCTTCTTTTTAATATTAGCTCTTTTTTTATAAGACAATTCTTTTAAAGATGTACTTAGGTGAGGTTTTG
Source organism: Mytilus edulis (assembly GCA_019925275.1). Lineage (NCBI taxonomy): Eukaryota > Metazoa > Mollusca > Bivalvia > Mytilida > Mytilidae > Mytilus > Mytilus edulis. Next base: position 16,677,017 of record CM034360.1, on the reverse strand, counting down.
GAATTTGTGTCAAATGTTCGGACTCCTTGGTGTTTTTCCATACAGTACAATGTAAAATATTTTGCCCCATAACACCCATTTATTTTTTCATATAAGACTAAATAGCTCATGAAAGGTCATTTACCAAATTTTTAGAAGATTCTTAATTTTTTTTTCTTTTGTTTTGAGACCTATTAATACCAATGCAAATATAGGGTAAAAGTCAGTCAGCCATTTCCCGCCATTTTTTAAATTTCAAGTATCTCGAAAAGGAGGTCCATGACCTGTCAATATTTTTAACTTATTTTTATCCTTAGTTGATGCTCTACCAGCTTATAGTATCAATTTTAACTTCTTAATTTATTAATTTTCACCTAACCTCACCTAAGTACATTCTTAATACATGTCACTTGAGCTCAAAAGAAACATTTTCAATCAAGAATATACAGCATCATGTACCTAAATAAGGATATCTAGTCTGACTGTGATACTAGTACAAATGGACCAATGGTTTAACTTAGTGACCTTCAGGTTTTAAGTTTTAAAGATGCCAAGGTTGTTTGCATTATCCTTCCTAGTAAATAGACAATCACATTCTTTTTCTTTTCAAAGATCTGCAAAATAATCCTGTTCTTTTCCTGTGACATGATCAAGCATTTTCATCTTATTTGTTTGGATGTCACAACACCAAGTTCTGAGGTAGGTTGAACTTATATTAAGTGAACTGTACATTGATTATATTAAACAGCCATTTGGTGAATGCCTAAAGAAACTAAGAATAAGAGAATGTATAATATGCTAGAGTTTTGATAAAGGTCATTAGATAACTCAAGTTTCATGAAATTGTTCAAATTGTTAAGTATAAGTTAAAACTCATCAAACAAACAAACCTGAACTAAGCCAGACCAACATAAAGTTTGATGGTTAGTTGTTGAAATGTTCTTTAATAACAACATAAGCCTACCTTAAATAGGGGTGCTGCATGTAAAGGTTGTTCTCCCATACAAACCAAATCACTTCCTACACCTAAAATAGTGTAATTGAAATTAAGTAAAATGATTATGATAATCATCTTTCTGATAATAACCGGAAAATTTTAAAAATAGAATATATAGAGTTCATGTGCAAATTACTCAATAAACAATGACTGAAGAAACATGACTAAAGAACACACATGTTCATTTAATTCTCAAGGAAATTAACAAAAAACATTAAAAGGAATAAACTTTGAATATTTAACTCATCTCTGGATTTAAAATTCATAGAAAATAAAAGCAGTCATACTTAAAACAACCTACCACAATCAATAGTCCTTTGTTTTGTTATATTGGTCAGTTGTCTGTCCACCTCAAACACTCCAGGTCCAGGTGTGATGACCACAGCCACTTTTCCAGTACGGTCAAAGTTTCTGTCAAAGTAATACTTCTCAAACACTGAAAATGAAGATATAAATATTATAAAGCAATAAAGACTGCATTTTGTATTTATCTTATTGTTTTTTTCATGTCAATGACACATTTACCAACATCTCCTGCATCTTTCTTATCAAGAATTGCTTTAAATAGTTGATGGAAATGTACCAGTTGTATAGTTTTGATAACAGAATATTTACCATAAAAAAGGCCTATTAAAGCTCATTTTTTTTCAAATTTTCACCAACTTTTCTGCTTACCCTTCCAGAGCACTTGAGATCCCAACCCAGTTTTTAGTTTCTACTATTGAGAAAATATTACTTCAAAGAGAGAAATAATCTTCATTGACATTAATATTAAAACACCATAGTCAGACAACCTGCCCATAAAACCTAACCTCTTTTGGTTGGACTAATCAAAACTTAGTGCAATTTAGATTTGTTTTCTATGTAATGGTAAATCTTATTATTGTAATGATTTTAGGCAACAAAAAAGCGATTTGTGTATTCTTACCATAATCGTCAGTGCCTACCCTGACACTTTTTATGCCATTTTGGATCAAGCACTGTGAAAGTCAGACTGACTCCTTAGTAGTACATGTAGTAAACAGCTAAATAATGTTTGAAAAATAAAATGATATTGCCTACCTATCTTCCTTATTATTCTTCAGCATGTTAGAGGAAACGCATGTATAATTTTTCAGCCTTATCTTAGATGAAAATAATGGACAAATTTTAAAAGGTTTAAACTAAATAACAGAAATCTTTATAAATATTAATATCACTTTAACATATAGCAACAGCATGAATAGTACTTACAATTAAGTGTCATATTAAGTGTTTCCAGGAAGTTTCCTTGAGCAGCAGTAGAGTTATAGGCCTTGGGGATTTTTTCACCAGGCCTTTCATGGTATTTTAAAACATAATCTTGATACTGGTTTATACATTTCCGTAATTTTTTAATTGTTGTTGTCCAGTCTTCATATCGTTCATTTTGTATGATTATTCTACAAAATAAATATTTACACCTGTCATGGTCAGGTATGAATTGTGTAATTATATGTCAAACAAGAGGCTGTCACAACGACAGCAAACCGGATTTATTAATATTTATTTGTGTCCTGGCAATATCACAAGAACCATTACTGATGAATGGTGAAAGTGAAAATCGTCAATATCAAATTTGACCTCCATTTTGTCATCAGTATCAACATATTAAAATTTGAAAAGCTTAGATTGAATGGTTCATGAGTAAATAAAACAATGTGAATGGAAACGCCATTTTACAATCTTTCAAGAACCATAACGCCTGAACGGTAAAAGTCAAAATCGTCATTATTGAACTTGACCTCTATTTTGTCATCAGTAACAACATATAAAAATTTCAAAAGCTTTAGTTGAATGGTTCATGAGAAAATGTACGGACACGACTGGAAACACCATTTTTCAATCTTTCAAGAACCATAACTCCTGAACGGTAAAAGTCAAAATCGCCCGCCGTACATCCCCAAATCAATAACCGACATTTTTGTCACAAAAATCTGGTTAAAAAGGAAGAAAATTCATTGTTATATGTAAATACAATTTAACACAATTGGTACTTTAAGAGTATATATACATCATCTTCAGTTACCCAAGTCTGAGTAAATATCTAACAGTCAGTATAGACCTTTGACCTTTGTCACGTTAAGGGAGGGTTAATGCTAGGTTCCCCTGACATGTTTAAATCGGCAACATTTTGTATGTATGTGTCTGTCCAAGTCAGGAGCAAGTAATTCAGTGGTTGCTGTTTGATGCTGTGCTACATATTTGTTTTTTGTTCCTTTTTAGGAAAATTACATAGTTATAAAATTCTGCCGTTTATTTTCTCTTTCGATTGTTTTACATTTGTCTTTCATGGCCTTTTATAGCTGACTATGCTGTATGGGCTTTGCTAATTGTTGAAGGCTGTACGGTGACCTATAGTTGTTAATTTCTGTGTCATTTGGTCTCTTATAACATGTATAAATAAATGTTTCATTAGCAATCACTCCACATCTTCTTTTTTATACTTAGGTCAAAGTACCCAGTCACTTTTAGAAAAAGTCTAAAAGAATAAACTGCTCTGATCAACTAAAATAACTGTTACTTAATTTTAGAAAAATCTATATTTTAAATGAAAATGAAAACATTTTCACCTGTAAAAGTCCTCATAGAATCTTCCCATATAGTCAACTTGTAAACAGTCCCTCATGAATACTGGAAACTCTTCTGCAAATTGATCAATACTATTTTATCAGTAATGAGAACATATATCATAATTTTAGTCAACAATAAAAAAGACAATTTCTGTCATGTTAATTCATTTGTCGAACCTTTCCTTTAGATTAGTTTTGCTATATGCAGTCTCTCTGCATCTATTTTTTATTTTCAAGATTTCAATAAATCAAAAAAATAAACAATTTTTTATTAAAGGACAATAACTCCTGTAGATACTTGCAGGCCCGTAGCCAGGAATTTCCAGAGGGGGGTTATTTGGCCTCAAAACCTTGACTTTAACAGTCACAATTTGAACAGATCATTGACTTTAACAGTCATTATTTGTTTTCAAGAGAGGAGCGGCAGCGGCTACGGGTATGACTTGTCTGACAAAAACATGTGATCTGCTTTATGTTTGCATGTTAAGTGTTGTTTTATTGTTAGATATGTCAATACATGAATTTTACCAATTCTTAAAACATGACTTGGAGTACATATCATAATATCCTCTAAATACATGTAATATTGTTATCTTCTCCAAATATGAAAAAGCTAAATGCTCAAAAGATGTGTGTCAAATTAATGAATCTTACCTATATACTGTGCTTCATAAAATGTTCTGGAGAATAAGACTATTGTCACATCATGAAGACAATTCTGTTCCTATAATAAAATACAACCAATTTGTAATTTTCTTGTTTGAAAATATAAAGGAAAAGCAGTAAAACATTTGAGACAGTAAAATAAAAGACTTTATTTCCAATTCTAAAGCAAATATTGAATTTGTGCATAACGATTTCCAAGCTTAGATGAAAATTTAATTCTGGGATCTAACTTTGATGGAAATGATTTATGGGACTGAGTTTTGATGGAAATGACATCTAGGATATAATTCTGGTAGAAATGATAAGTCGTATTTCACTTGTTTTTAAATGACATCTAGGATCTAACATAATAGATAGAAAATAGTTTTAAGGATATTACTTTGAATCAAATGATATCTGGTATCTTATTTGTTTGGAAATAATATCTGAGATCTTACTTTGATTGAAATTATATCTTGGAATTAACTTCAATTGAAATAATATCAGGGATGCAACTTTGGTAGAAATGGTATCAAGGATCTTAAATGATGGCAATGATACCAGGGGTCTAAATTGTTTGGAAATGACATATATCTTGGATGTTACTTTGATGGAACTTTTTACTCTTACCTTCCACTTGGCAAATAAATCTGTAAGGAATCCATCTACAGCTTTTTCTATATATAAATCTCCGTACAGGTCAAAATCCCACATCTCCGAACTCATCTGTATAAATATCTGAACAACTGAGGTTGAAGATCGGAAAACTACCTGAAATTTTCAAAATTTTTTACAGACAACTAATAAGAACTGTCTTTTGCAACTGATTTTTATACTTCGTTTTTATATTGTACTGTTATACAACTCTCCCAGGTTAGGGAAGGGTTGGGATTTAGATAACATGTTTAACCCCACCACATTCTGTATGTATATGCCTGTCCTAAGTTAAGAGCCTGTAATTCAGTGGTTGTTGTTTGTTTATATGTGTTACATATTTGTTTTTCGTTCATTTTTTGTACATAAATTAGGCTGTTAGTTTTCTCGTTTGAATTGTTTTACAAATTGTCATTTTATAGCTGACTATGCGGTATGGGCTTTTGCTCATTGTTGAAGGCCCTAATGTGACCTATAGTTGTTAATTTCCGTGTCATTTTGTCTCTTGTGGAGAGTTGTCTCATTAGCAATCATACCACATCTTCTTTTTCATGTCAATTTATTAATTAAATTTATTGTAAAAACACACTTAATACAATCAATCACTCTTCTGTGATAAGATTTTTGTTCAAACAAGTGTATCTGTATCTGGTGGGCATTTGAAGGTTTTTTGTATTTACCAAGAGTTTTTATATATATACTGTGGATTTATCTATCTTCATGATCTTCATTGGTACTAATTTCATGAGATGAGAAAAATAGTATTGTCTTGGATTCTTGATTTAGTAATTCTAATAAGTTTGCTTACAAGCTGAAGCAAAGATTTGTACTTGGTAAAACATTTACCTTAAACTACAAAATCCAAAAAAATATGTTTCATACTAATAATGACTTAATAGTATATTTTTAACCTTGTGTATTGGAGACTTTATGTTTACACTTGTGACTGTGACATTTTTCAAAGACAAATATTAGTGTATTTTTACCCTTGTATCTGAATTAATTACACCACATGTTACTCTTTCTCCTTTTGACCATAACTCATAAACTTGTGCTCTGAAATTTAAAGAAATAAGATCATGTAAATACATGCAATGCACACATTAAATACCTGTACATTGAATGTTCTAGAGTCTATGTCAATATTAGTTATTGAAAGCAACTGTATTAAAATGACATACATTGCTGTAAACCTAAAGCAAACAACAATCAAATGATTGCTATACTGGTTAGTTCAGGAGTTTTGGTCATAAAACTCTACTGAGTAATTCGACTACAAAATTTGTACTTGCAACACTAAATCCAGTGTGTTGATTGGTTGATTTCTGAGTGAGATAATTAGTCTAGATTTAAATGACCCCCAAGGCAAATCTCTTACACTAAATAAAAGGACATGTACAGCAAATTTGCTTTGATTACCTCCCCTTTTTAAATTGACAGCACAGTTCTCTCTTCAAAGTACAAATTTCATCTTGATAAAAAGTTCTTCACTTAAAATTTTCATAATAAATATTTAACAGGTGTATTAGAATTCCTATAATTCCTTGTGCAATTAGTTGTATGTCAAATAAAATTCCCATATTATTTTGAGACCGATAATTTTAGAGCTTGGCATGATGTATACATGGTATAGACACTATATATTGTTGAAGACTGTATATTATATATCTCTTAAATGCTATTTGTGTCATTGGGTTGCCGTCTATTTGATTTATGCTTCACATTTTGTTTTGTGTGAGGCCTTGGTGTGAAAGTGGTCTAAGAAGTTGAATTACTGTATCACTAGTCTATCAACTCTGAGGTTGTGAGCATAATCCTGCACATGGGAGGTGGGTCCTCCAATCTAAATTGACTAGGATTGTCAGTTTTCCTATCAAATGTAATGGTGCTCTATGGGTACAATATTGCTGAAATAAACATGAATCAACCAATCACATTTCCTTTTATTCATAAACATTTCAAAACTTACCTCATGTCATAAGCTTCTAACTTCATGTTTAAGTAAGCACATGTGTTTGATAGAACCTACCTTATGTCATAAGCTTCTAACTTCATGTTTAAGTAAGCACATGTGTTTGATAGAACCTACTGCATGTCATAAGCTTCTAACTTCATGTTTAAGTAAGCACATGTGTTTGATCAAAACTTACCTCATGTCATAAGCTTCTAACTTTATGTTTAAGTAAGCACATGTGTTTGGTAGAACCTACCTCATGTCATAAGCTTCTAGCTTCATGTTTAAGTAAGCACATGTGTTTGATAGAACCTACCTCATGTCATAAGCTTCTAGCTTCATGTTTAAGTAAGCACATGTATTTGATAGAACCTACCTCATATCGTAAGCTTCTAACTTCATGTTTAAGTAAACACATGTGTTTGATAGAACCTACTGCATGTCATAAGCTTCTAACTTCATGTTTAAGTAAGCACATGTGTTTGATCAAAACCTACCTCATGTCATAAGTTCTAACTTCATGTTTAAGTAAGCACATGTGTTTGTTCAAAACCTACCTCATATCGTAAGCTTCTAACTTCATGTTTAAGTAAGCACATGTGTTTGATAGACTATCTCTCAGCCGCCAGAAATCACTTCTACTGAAATACTGGTCTTTAAATAACAGTTCAACCAGATCCAATGCAACCGCCTGTAAAATTAGAAAAAAATGGATATTCCTTTTGCTTTTTGTTTTTTTTTTGTTTGTTTTTGTTGTTATTTTTTTTTTCCTTCTTCTTAATTGACTAATTTTTATATATATATATATATTTTTATCTTTTCAATAGAAAATGTAAAATATTTCCCATTAAGATGTATTAATCATAATGACATTGTATATATCTTGTATGTATCATATTGTATGTATGTCCTGCATATGATGTAATAGTTGGAAATAAAAAAATCAAGTTTAAAAAAAACAATATTAGAAAGAAAAAAAAAAACAAATAAAAGGCTATGTCATGGAAACACATGTTGTAGATGGTCTTTGTCCTATCAGTGTACATGGTGTACACCGTTGTAATTATAAAATTTAAAGTTACTGTAAAATTTAAAAAATTTAAGTACAAGTCACTTTTATATATATTCTCCTAATAAAACAAGTGAAACTATGAGCTACTGCTCACTGATGATACTCCCATGGCAAGTGGATAATGCTAATAGTGTAAAAATATGTAAGTGTTCTGTAAACAGGAAGTTGTTGAGTAATGAATCTGAAAACTCATCACACGGTATAGATGACTTTATATATAAAGCCTGAAACCAAATTATAGAAATCCTGGCATTGTAGTTCCTTAGAAAAATGCGACGAAAATTTTCAACTTGGTCATCATGTGTAAAATGATACAAGTGTTCGGTAAACAGGAAGTTGTCGAGTGATGAATCTGAAAACGCATCACACGGTATAGCTTACTTATATAAAGCCTGAAACTAAATTTCAGAAATCCTGGCATTGTAGTTCCTGTGAGAAAAATGTGATGAAAAAATTCTTGGGATGGACAGACGGACAGACAGAGGTAAAACAGTATACCCCCCCCCCCCCCTATTTGTATAAAAATACAAATTTAATTTGTTTTTTCATTAAATTGTATCATCTGGCACCTAGTTGCTATGGGTACATACCTTTGGGTCCACCTTTTTGACAACAACATTATTGTATGGCTTTAGATGGAAGGAACTTGCTATGGAATGTTCTATACTAATGGTATCTGTGAAGAAATAAAAGAAAAGTAATTAACTGCTTTATATTAACTTTTTACGACCAAGTTTATGGATATGTTATTAATTGTACATGTATAGTATCCTATTAAAGTCATATGAAACCAGTGAGTGGTGAAAAATAATGTTTATAGCCAATTCTTGAACCAGTGCATGTATATATCATGAACCTAGAACTTTGTGCACGATTTTGTCATTTTTTACGCAAATATATCGTATATTTGTCAATTTTTTTTCTCTCTGTCTGTTATGATTTAACAAATATGGCTGCTCATTAAATGCCGTGTTTTAAAGCCGAAGTTTACCGATTGTCACCTTATAGTAAATAAATAACAAAAAGCATGGGTATTAAGCACGTGTTTAATCAGATGTACAATCAGATAATTGTTTATTTTAATGACAGATTCATGCGTATTGCGATCACCGGATTTTCACGAGGAGGGTTACGTTCAGGTCACTATGCATACGGAAAATATGTCGGCGAATTGCTTCCTGGAAGCAAGCAATTAAAAATAAATAAACTTCTTCTAAATGTGGACAAATTAAAGAATTTTCCTCAGAAAAAAGTATATGTACATAAGTTGTATAAAGAAAACTATCCATTTAGTTAAAAAAACATATGCATGATTTTTTTTAATTTGAGGTTTCTTATGACTTTAAGTGTATCCAAGAAATTTTCTTTACTCTCTTTTTTAAAACTTCTTTTCAAATCCCTATATGAACTCTAATATTTTATTCTATTCTAATCATTTGAGTCAAGAAATGTTTTATGTGTTTAAATAAAAGAAACACAATATTTTTTTTGCATTTTAATTTATATATTCTATCATTTCCATTGAGTTACGACAACTCTAAATTAGAATCTAGTAGAAATTTATATGTAATATTTGGTTTTCTAAGCAATAAAACAAACTTAAAAATTTGATTTTAAGAATGCATACTATTCATCATTTTTCTGTGTCATTTAATCTCTTGTGAAGAGTCATATCATTGGCAATCATACATCAGATCTTCCTTAAATTTGGTATAGTGATTTCTCATTTGCAATCAATCTACACTTTTATAAAATCAATTTAACGGGTAATGTCATTAATGTTTTTACCCTTGGGAGTCTGAAATATTGAATTTAAGGAAGTAACAAAATCTTCATAGACAGATCTAGATGTATCAAGATTGGTAAATCTATTGTTTCTGTCATATTTGTGACTTGGCACAAAAATCTAGAAACACAAGTGTTTAATAAAATAGTGTACCTTTCTGTTGAAATTCACCAGTCACTGTCGTCACCTGTAGCAGTAATCGACTAAAATCAGAATAAGAACATACATTAAATTACAATGTTTTAATTCTTGAATAATAAATATAGGCAAACAAAATCTAATATGTAACAGACCCCTTCTGATGATGTAGAACCATGAAGACATTAGACCCAATGTTGTTGGGTTGTTTCTCTTTGATGCTTACTCAACATCTTCCTCTTGTTTCTTTCATCATACTTATAAATATTTTCAGTTACAATTAATGATTTCATAAACATGATAAATCAACTCTTTTTTCCAGAATTACTTTCATAACCTATAAATCTCATTTGTCAAAATTCAATAACTTCTTATTTCAGAAATCATTTTACATGTATTAAGCTAAATGCCTATACATGTACATGAATTAAAACATGTAAAGTGAGTAAGTAAGTAAAAAACATTTAAAAAAAGTCCACTTAGTCCAGACATTAGACTATCATCAAATGCCAATTACAAATGAACATATACATACAGGGGTTTACACAATGGAACGAAATTATAAAACAGCAATACAATTACCGTAACAATTATCATCACTGATACCACGACTGAGTTCATGATAACTATATATATATATATAGTTATATATATATATACAACTCGTCTAAACATCAACCCAACAATGTTAGATCTGTAAATTTGCTTTCGCAAATTTTTTGGTTCTTCCCTCGCCGGGATATATATATATATATTAGTTATTACAAAGAATTGTTAGGTTATCTCCCTTACTTGATGACTTACCTATTATCACTATCAGAATGATGAATCTCTAGAATATCTCGAAGAACAACGTCAGGAAAGTCTTTAGGATTGATCAAAATATCATTTCCTAAAACTAAAATAGCAAACAAAAAAGTTTATAAATAAAATTGGGAATGGAAATGGGGAACGTGTCAAAGAGACAACAACCCAACCATAGAAGATCATAGAACAGACAACAGCTGAAGGTCACCAACAGGTCTTCAATGCAGCGAGAAATTCCTGCACACGGGGGCGTCCTTCAGCTGTCCCCTAAACAAATATATATACTATTTCAGTGATAATGAACACCATACTAAACTCCATAATTGTACACAAGAAACTAAAATTAAAAATAATACAAGACTAACAAAGGCCAGAGGCTCCAGACTTGGGACAGGTGCAAAAATGTGCATGGTTAAACATGTTTGTGAGATCGCAACCCTCCCCCTATACATCTAGCCAATGTAGGAAAGTAAACGCATAACAAAACACACATTAAAATTCTGTTCAAGAGCCTGTAAATTAAGACTTGTCATGGTTTACTTTTATAAATTGTTACTTGGAAGTTGTCTCATTGGCACTCATACCACATCTTCCTATATCTATGAACATTGTTTTTTCCAAAGTTTTTTTTTTATTGTGGATGGGTTTTTTTAGCAGGAAAATCCCTCAAACATAAGGTGCTTGTCATTTTAAAATTGTTAGAAATAGGATTTGCACGACCTGTTTTGTCTGCCACTAAGATTGATGGTGGGGGGGGATGGGGGTAGGACATTGTAGGAGGGTCCTGATCCTGAAAACCCAGGATTAAAAAACACGATATTCTGAAGTCCTGATTTTAAATAGATCTAAATATCTGCATCCTGAAATTGGAAAAAAGAATTCCCGGATCCCAAAAGGGTCAATCCTGAAATTCCAAGCTTAAAAACACCCGTTCCCGGAATCCTGATAAAGGTCCTATCCCCCTCATTGATGACGCTTAATGGAATGTACACAAAGCTATAGAGGTCAGAAGTGGAATTTGTGAAGTTCGGCAATACAACTTGTTTATTTATTAGCCATAACTAAATTACTATCTTAACTATTAAGTCTTGCTCCCATACATCACGCACTTCTAACCAAACACGAAAAAAGAAAAAGAAAACGTCAAAACATGAAAACACGTCATGCACGTGAAAGAAAAAGACCGAAAACTTTGCACGAAAATAACCCTTTGCCACCCTCTTATTTTTGGCAGAAAATAACAGCCTTCTATGTCATAAATAATTTCAAAATATTTGACAGAACTTCAGAAGAGACAGTGCTACATTGCAAATTAAATTACTCATGTACACAGTACAGTTGTAATGAATGCATAGTTTGTAAACAGATTTTGAAACTAATTTATACAAAAATCACGAAATGTCATTTACATGCATCTTGTGGATTTCTTTTATGGACATGAAGCTTTTTTATCTTTTCATTCTCCATTTCATTTTGGTGGCGGTTTTTTACGTACGGCGATGGATAAAGTCCGAGAGAAACATCCGAAATGCACGGTCTGCAAAACGCTTACATTTATGAATTTGCGTTAAGGGAAAACCAAGAGAACAACCTACATCGAAGAACAAAAAATGAACTGTCTTGTAAAAAATCTTTGCAGAAAACATTTACTTTTGCTAACAAAATGTAATTGAAATTATTGAATAAGTAGCCATTTGATAGCATTTCCGATATATGTGATTATTTCAGTTGTTCTCACGGTAGCAAAAATCTCTTAGAAAGATATGATTAGGGCCAATAGGAATGATAGGGGTCAAATCGGCACCTATGTATAAAAAGCACAGGAGTTTAACATCAGCATTGAAAAGACAGAAGTATGCATGTTCACCAAAAAAGAAAATCAGTAAAGAGGATAAAACAATCCAATTAAATGGAAAAGAGCTAAATTATAACCCAAACCCAAAGTTACTCGGAGTAATATTGGACGAGAAGATGACGTTTGGGAAACACCTAGAAACCCTGGAAAAAAGAGCAAGCAGAAATCTGACCATATTACGAGAAGTAAGACAAATCAGTAAGATGAATACCAAAAAACTATTACAATTGTACTTTTGTCTGATAAGATCTGTGGTGGAATATAGCTGCCCAGCTTGGCAGGTTGCTGAACAAAAAGACCTCCAAAAACTGGATAGGCTACAGAGGAAAGCGCTCACTTTGTGCCTAGATATGCCATCAACATCAGGCAGAGCAGCTTTAGAAATTGAGGCTGGGGTTTTACCAATAGACCTGAGAATCGAAGAGATTGCTATAAGAGAAATTGCAAAAATCCAATCAAAGTCCATAAAAGAACCTATTAAACAACAATTAATAAATTACCAAGAAGAAATAGGCCATGACATCCATATAACACCAATGGGCAAAGCGCTATGTCAATCATTTGAAATGGAAAAAGAAACTGGCATTAACATCAATTTAATAGAGCCGGAATTTACCTATAGACTTGGAGAAACATCAAGGACAAAAACAACACCATCATACTGGAACAGACTCGGCAGCTCGAAATCAAGAACATCAGAACAAAAGAAATTATGCATAACAGTCTGTCATGACAGAATTAATAGGTAACACAGCAAATGACCAAGCAACTGCATACACTGATGGATCATGCATGGGAAACCCTGGACCATGTGGAGCTGGTGCAATCATATACACAGAAGACTCAAGACCAGCCATACGACTACACAGACCTGTCGCTCAAAGAGGATCCATCTTACTAGCAGAGCTTGTAGCAATTGTAATGGTACTGGAATTTTGTATACTGGAAAGACTACACAACACCATCACCACACTTAAGATCTTCTCTGACAGTCAAAGTGCAGTAGGACTCCTCACACTAAATTGGGCACCCAAATCCTATATTGATGTGATTCGAGACATCAAAGAACACATCGAAGACCTAAGAACTAAAGGGATGGAAATTTGCATCCTATGGACACCAGGACATGCAAATATTCAAGGGAACGATGAAGCGGACTTATTGGCAAAGCAAGCAGCAGAAGAAGCAACACAACTCAAAAAACAATATTATTACCCTTCAAGACGTAAAACAAGGTGCACACAAGAGTGTCATGCAGAAGTGGCAAAGACGATGGGAACTAAGCGACACAGGAAGAGACCTCTTTGATATAACACCAAACGTCAAAAACATCCCAATCTTTGACTTTCCTTCCAAAAAAATCTTCAGCATCCTTATACAACTTAGAACTGGCTACACAACCCTTAATTATTATAAACAATGCACAGGGCAAGACACCACTGACTTATGCAGCTGTGGAATTAAGGAAACACAACAGCACTACCTCACAGAGTGCCCCAACTACGAGAGTTATAGAGAAGAAATGTACCACCAAATTACAAAGGAAATTGGAATACGCAAGATCAACACATGCACCCTGCTAGGAAGACTAGACCACGAAAACACAGAAGAATATAAACGGAAGTTAGAAATCATTTCGGCCTTTATCTCAAAAACAGGACGTTTCGACTTACCCGAACATCCGCAACCTCAATCGTAACAGCAATAACAAAATTAAAGTACATGGAGGAAAATACATGGAGGAAGATACACATAGGGCGTAATATGCACCAATGAGAAGAGTTGTGCCATAAGGCCATAAGATTGAGGATTGAGGATCCTATCAATAAGAGGCTATCAATAAGAGGGTAAAAATATACCAAAGTCGACTATCACAGTTCGAGAGAAGCTCTACTATGATAGTCGACTTTGGTATATTTTTTCTCTCGAACTGTGATATTCGACTTTGGTATATTTTTACCCCCTTATTGATAGGATTTCAAACTCCTGTGATAAAAGTCATTTCGGCATAATTTTTGCCAGCGGTTAGACAATTCGGAACTTAATATATGCTCAGCTTTTCCTTTCACTTTATTTTAGGGTGCATGCTGTATTCAAGATTTGTATAGTAACCTTTACAATAGAATTTTTTTTTAAATAGTATAAAGAATGATCAGCTGGTGATATCTTTTTCATTCTCGACAAGCTGAAAAAAAATTGTTGGTTTCCGTTCATTAACTTCAGTTTGCCTCAACTAAATGTGATGAAACTTATACATAATGCTTATTACCACATAACACAGATCAAGTTTGGATTTTAGTGACATCATGTGCACTTAGAGGGGCACAAGCTGTCAAATTCATTTTCACCGAAATGAACCAAATTCTCATATTTGATTTATAACAATGTAAAACATTTATCCAAAATTACATGTATTAAAAGTCTAAAAAAAAACAATAAACAGGACACTGGCATGAAAAAACATAACTTTTTTGTGTGTAGTTTAGTCCATACACCATCCAATTAACTATAGAGTTGACCTCTAAAGTCATCTGATGACCATACATGCGATGTAAACATAAATATAAATATAGATAGATGGAGCTAACTCGTGCTGTTGGATTTTTCTAGGTCTATTTACTTCATGTTATAGATTAAAAATTCATGTTTATCCTTTTTTTACCTGTATAAGAATGATTGTGTTTGGATCAAATAAGTCAATCAAATGATTTACCTTTGTTTCACTTTCGATGTTGACATTAATTTCCTTTAAATAACTTTACACATATAATTCACATGTTATCCATCTCAAGCTAAGGAGTTAAATTGAAGTTCACATGAATACAGATTCAATGACATAAATGAGGTAGAATTATTCACTTGCAAGTGATTGAATCATAATCAATGTTTTTTAGCTTATTTTCACAAAATTGAACCATATTGGCTGCTAAAAGTGAATTATTATTTCTCTATTTGCATTTCATTAATGATTGAGCAAAAGAAATAATGTGTTAGATTTTTAATGTATCTCGTAGCTAGTGCCCCTTTATAAGTGGAAATATTGCTGATTTTTTAGTTGCCGTTCTCTAATATTAGTTTGCCTAAATAAATGTTATGAAACTTACACACAATGCTTATTACAATACAGATCAAGTGTGAATTTAAGTAGTGTCACTTTAATATAACCATTCTAGAGTTATGCCCTTTATAAATAAAATGAAAATATGATGAATATTTTTTTCCATCCTTGATATTTTTTCAGTTCTTAAACTTAAGTTTGCCTCAACCAAATGTTATGCAACTTATGCAGAATACTTTTTACCACAAAACTCTGATCGGTACAATTTGGGTAGCATGATGTTTTGGAGTTAAGTATTGATGTACATTTTCACTGAACTAGTACACATTGTTATTAAGGGGCCAGCTGAAGCCTGCCTCTGGGTGTAGGATTTTCTTGTGCGTTGAAGACCCATTGGTGGTTCAGTTGTAGTTGTCTCATTGACATATTTCCCATTTCAATTCTCTATTTTAGATCGGTTTCTGATTATATAAATTACCTTTAAACTACATGTACATGTTTGTGCTCTATCTGTCTACCTGTCTGTCTGTCCATCTGTTATTCAGGCAAATAAGTTTTTCCACAATTTTTTCTTTGCTTCAATTCGAAGATATTGGTCTGATATTTGACAGTCAGGGGACTTACTGAAATAAGTGATTTTTAAATCACTTATTTGAGTAGCAAATTTATTCGAGGTTTTGTCACAAATTGGGATTTTGTAGTTTTTTCAAAATTTTAAACACATAGGTTTAAATAACATCTTTTAATTAGTAATATTAAAAAATATGAACTTTTTGCTTCTTTTAAGTAGCAAAGTTTATGAATTTGATGCTATCATTTACCTGAAAATTCTATTTTAGTTGAAAAAATGCTATAATAATGGCTTTACATAATGAACTGATACTTTCTTAAAAGATTTTTCACAGCAGTGGGAGTATTTTTCCTGTGAAGTTCAAGGTTTCATCTTTCAGATTATGTAATAAAATTCTACTGTTCGCGATAAAAATTTCACTGTTCGGGGTGTTGAAATTTGTGGGGGTTATTAAAAGAATGATACTTAAAGAAGTGATTTTTGGGAAGGAAATTGAGGTCTGATACTTAAACAAGTGATTTTTATGTCATTATCCTAGATTCAGTACAAGGTCATCACCTGAAATGACCTGGTCATCCTAGACAACACAGATGTTGGTTCTGATAAGTTCAGAAACATAATTAGTCCCTGGATCATTAGTATTCTATATTTAAAGCTACACTAATACTAAATCACTTCTTCTAGTGATTATTTTGTACTACTTAAAGAGGTGATTATTAAAGAAAGACAACTCTAACTTCCAACCTTTATGGAAATAATGTTACTAGAATCAGTGATTTCGAAAATCACTTGTTTAAGTAAGTCCCCTGACTGTTTGATGATACTTTTAAAGTATCTTTAGTCATTGTTAGTTGGAAAACTCACTTCGGCTTTCCTGTACAATAAAAAGATGATTTGACTTGCTGGAGTAATAAAAAAAAAGGGGATTTTGTGTTATATTCTGACATGTAGCTAATTAGATAATTTGATTATTTTTCAGGGTCAGAAGTGACTCAGGTTGCCACATACATGAAGCTGAAAATGCCAGAAAAGGAAGAAGGTAATTTTGATTGATAATTAAACCTTCTGCTGTATTTGAGATTTCAGTGTTTGGCTCATTTAAAAATGTGTTTATGCCCCACCTACGATAGTAGAGGGGCATTATGTTTTCTGGTCTGTGGCTCCGTTCGTTTGTTTGTCCTGCTCCAGGTTAAAGTTTTTGGTGAAGGTAGTTTTTGATGAAGCTGAAGTCCAATCAACTTGAAACTTAGTACACTTGTTGCTTATGATAAGATCTTTCTAATTTTAATGCCAAATTAGACTTTTGACCCCAATTTCATGGTCCACTGAACATAGAAAATTAAAGTGGGAGTTTCAGGTTAAAGTTTTTGGTCAATGTAGTTTTTGATGAAATTGAAGTTCAATCAACTTGAAACTTAGTACACATGTTACCTATAGCATAATATTTCTTATTTTAATGCCAAATTAGATATTTACCCAATTTCACGGTCTATGGAACATGAAAAAGGATAGTGCAAGTGGGTCGTCTGTGTACTTTGGACACATTCTTGTTTTATAATTTATTAGTACATGTATCTTAAAAAATCATAAACATGATAAGAGTAAACATGGTACAGTTACAATGTCAAGGAAACATTTTAAATTCACTGCAAACAAAGAATTAGTATGTTTTATAAAAAGCATTAAGAAAAAGTATTGAATCAAATATATACACACAGTATAAGTTATGATACAGAAGAATGTAATCAGAGAAGAAGTTACTATTTATAATATTGATGGTACTATTGCTTAGTTTGAAAGGATCAAGATCTAAAACAATAAATATACTACCACATTATATTCCTGTTGCTGTCACAAATTAAGACTTTTTTATGACATTTGTGACTTTTAAAAAAAAAATGTTAACTCATGAATTTGAGTTGAGTTTTGTTTCTGACAGTTATTCACAACTTGTATAGAGTGACTAAGATGATTTGTATCTTGACATATTGCTTTATAGATATGATCTACTTTTAAAGACTTTTTGATTCCTTTTTAGATGTCTATTTATTATTTTTTTTTATATAAGGTTGATGTCTTTTTGACATGTACCCCAAACATCATTTTATTCATGATTAAGATTTATTCTACCATCTAAAGCATTGTCAGATTTCACCCTGTTCAATCACTGCCTGTTATCCTAATATGTTGTATCTACCTTCAGTTACATTTAAGAGCCACATTAATGAACAATTTCAATCACTGTCTGCAAATCTAAAAAGTTATATAACTGCATTTAAATTCAGAAATAAGAATTTTATCTAGATGATTAAGCACGCTCACTTAATTATAACTTGCTGGTAACAATACATTTTATCCTGATTTTAGAAGGAAAAATCAGTTATTGACTTGTGGATGTTCTGCGAGAGGGCACAGGGGTATCCATATGGCAGGCTGCCAAACAGTGTCCATGCATTTACTCATAAACCATTCAACCAAAGCTTTTTAAATTTTAATACATTTTTACTGTTGACAAAATGAAGGTCAAGTTCAGTATTGACGATTGTCACTTTTACTTTTTATGATCAGGAGTTGTGGTCCTTGAAAAATACCAGAACACAAATAATCAATAAAAAAATCTGGTTTGCTGTTGCTCTAACAGCCTTTTGTTAGACTTTAATGTAGTATGTGTGAAAATTAATATTACACATTATGATATGAATCTTGTTATATTACAGATTTAGAACTACCTGTAAATAGACTAAGGAGTAAACTGTCACAGTTTGACAAAGTACCACAGAACCCAATTCCTTCTGCTAAACCTCCTACCATGTCTAAAATGTTGGACCATATGAGAGGGCCAGAGATGGTCAATAACAAACTTATCTACGGACAATTTGGAATACAGGTATTTAAAAAGTTACAGATATATGTAATAAATTAAACAAAAAAATACACCTCCCAAAGTCAAAGTAAGGTGAACTTTGAAATATAAAAACCATTACAGATAGAACATTTTAAAAGAAATTACCAAGAAAAAGAAAATGCTACTCTGCATTTCATGGTAAAAACTGAGTTTAACTTACCAACAGAAAACTGTTTGGTGTTCAGTTATAAAACGGGATAATTGACTATTACTACAAGGTAATACCGGGTAATATTCCATGATACATGAAATAAATACATAGGAACAGTATTTACCCTGTGAATATGTAAATAGAATTGAGAATGGAAATGGGGAATGTGTCAAAGAGACAACAACTCAACCATAGAGCAGACAACAGCAGAAGGTCACCAACAGGTCTTCAATGCAGCGGGAAATTCCCGCACTCGGAGGCGTCCTTCAGCTGGCCCCTAATCAAATATATATACTAGTTCAGTGATAATGAATGCCATACTAAACTCCAAATTGTACACAAAAACTAAAATTAAAAATAATAAAAGACTAACAAAGGCCAGAGGCTCCTGACTTGGGACAGGCGCAAAATTGTGGCGGGGTTCAACATGTTTATGAGATCTCAACCCTCCCCCTATACCTCTAGCCAATGAAAAGTTAACGCATAACAATACGCACATTAAAATTCAGTTCAAGAGAAGTCTGAGTCTGATGTCAGAAGATGTAACCAAAGAAAATAAACAAAATGATAATAATACATAAATAACATCAGACTACTAGCAGTTAACTGACATGCCAGCTCCAGACTTCAATTAAACTGATTGAAAGATTATGTCTTCATCATATGAATATCAGGCACAATCCTTCCTGTGAGAAAAACTGTTCTGCTCTCTAAATTCTCAACCTCAAGGTGATGAAACTTGGCATAATTTCACGTCCACTAGAAGGTGTGTCATATACAGAAAGGAAAACTGTATGTAGATGATAAAGGCCAAAAAGTTAATTAAAATCAAGACACCCAAGTGCACATGAATGTACACAATGGGTACCTACATGTATCACTATTGACTAATGAATATAAGTGGTGCATCAGTTTAGTATTGCCTTTCATTAATTGTTCAAATAAAACAATCATGATGACTTCTAAAACGCTGCATCACTATTTCCCTTTTTACATGGAAATAATACTCTAAATAAAGCATATTGCTTTCATACTCGCATTTCCTCGGTATTTTTAAATATGTGAACTCATGGATAATGAAAATATACTTTTTGCTTTAATTTCAGGCATTGCAAGGAGGTCGTCTAAGATTTGAACATTATAATTTAATCCGTTTTGCTATTAATAAGCACATTCAGGAAGGTAAAACATATGGTGTATGGAGAGTAAATCAACCGTGGCAAGCTGTTTCTAAAAAGGGCGCAGGCAAACAGATGGGCCAGGGCAAATCTGACATTGATCATTATGTGTATCCACTTAAAGCAGGTCATATCATATTTGAAATTGGAGGCAGAATTGAATTACTTGATCTGGAAAAAACATTAAAAGTTGTTTCACAGAAAATGCCTTTCAAGGCACGCATTGTTACACCACAGATACTAGAAGATGATGTCAGACAAGAAGCCATCCTAAAGGAGAAGAATATAAATCCATTTACTTACGAATATTGTTTGAAAAATAATTATAATGGAGTTAAAATCTACTATAGTCCTTATGATTTGTATTATCTAAATAAAGAGAAATAAAATAGTTTTACTTGGCATGTTGAATTTACTTTTTGTATTGCAAATACAGTAAATAAATATCAGAAGATGTGGTATGAGTGCCAATGAGACAACTCTCGATCCACGTCACAATTTGTAAAAATAAAAGTTACAGGTAAAAGTACGGTCTTCAATACTGTCTTCAACATGGAGCCTTGGCTCACACTGCACAGCAATCTATAAAAGGGCCCCAAAAGTGACTGTAAAACAGTTCAAACATGAAAACCAAGGGTCCAATCTATATACCTGATTGTAGTAGCGACTATTGTAACTTATCCTTTGTCATCTGTGAAACTGATATTCAGTAATGGTCAACCAACTCATGATGGCGTCTGTAAAATAAACGATGAAATGATCTCAACTTCACCACTTGGAACTCTTGGTTTAGTACCTTACTTGTGAGCAGAAATCCTCTACCAAGGAAACAAGATAAAAAATACAAGCTTTGGGAGATAAATGCTCAGTATGCAATGACTGCTGCAATGTTACTACATAGAAATGGAAAGTTCACAATTGGAAAGCTGAAATCATCTCTTTTGTTGTAATGTTTTGTTATCAACCTACCCTCGTTGTCAATATCTAGTTGCACATAAAATATGAGGTAGACTTGCTGTATCTGTTGTATCCTCTGTCTCAATTCGATTGAATAGACGCATTCAACATATATAGTTACCAAATTTTGAATTGTATACAGAGAACATCAGTTTTATAGAGGAAAGGTAAGTTGATTGATACTGCTTACTTTTATTTCATATATCAATTACATATTTTGAAATACGTAGTTTTTAAAAATCTTATCATAAAGACTTTCATTACAAACTCAGTAAAGTAGACAAGGAATTGCAGCGTGTTTACTCTTGATCAATACATGTGTAAATATATATTGGAGGAGAAGATGAGGCATTTGCACAATGCTAGGCGGTGTTTTAGAATTGAGAAGTGAAACGTACAGGTTCCAACCACTATGGAGGAGGAAGTAAAGAATCTTGTAAAGCTGATTTTCTCGACACTTTATAAATATTCTGACTTGGAATTTGATGTGACTGTCATACAAGTGAGAGGTTTAGCTAGCTTTAAAACCAGCTTCAATTCACCGTTTCTACATGAGAAAATGTCTGTACGAAGGCATCATTTGTTTGATGTGGTTTTTGATTTTGTCATTTGATTAGGGACTTTCCGTTTTGATTTTTCATCAGAGTTTTTTTTTTTTTTGTGATTTTATGTTTTAGCTGGTATTTCTTAATCAAAAGAAATCCAATGGACAAGGTATATAAATATTAATTTATTTGCCTCATAACAAAGAATGAGTTCAGTCTCATTCCAATCTAGTGGTTAACCTCTGAGTGTCTATCAGTCTGTTCATCCACTTTTATCCCCTTTTGAAACACTCATGTCAGTCCCCCTTTCGTTGACTCAATTATTTGGTAACATATTTTCGTGATATATTTCTAGGCGATTATGCTTGACATGCTTTTTAAGGTTTACACTTATCATGGGTTATTGTGTTTTAAGATGTGATGCAGTTTCTTACGGCATTTTATCATCAGATTACTTTTCTTCAGTTAATAGTCCAAAGTGTAGTCTGGAATATAGAACTGTTATCAACTGCATGTCTTCTCTCACCCGGCAGTCGGAGATATGCTGTCAGAGAGGGCGTACGTAAATAAGCAACCATTTGTAGTCGGAATAGGTTCATTGATCCGTTTATGGAGATAAACCTTCACCCTGAACATTAAAGAACAATTGAAATAATCATCAGAGATTTAATAGATTTATTTTTTGGCAAGGCAAGCCAAAAAAAAAATAACATCGTAAATTTCATCGTCTGAATTTACCTCCATCAGCAACGCTCAAAGTCGAATATGTGAAAGCCAATAGTGTATAAGAACCGAAAAAGTAGAAGAGCTTTATGACCACAAGTTCATATAAGGAAACATTATTTTCCCTAACAAAAAATTGTTCATTATCAGTGGTAATCACAATTTCCCGCCATTAAAACTTGGTTGAACCACCAGTCTTTATATTGATGTTATGTTCAAATTGTTCTCATCCTGAATATGCATGCAATGAATGCCATTTGATATAAGCAAACACAAGTCAATCAATGTTAAATAACGGCAACAGTAGTATACCGCTGTGCGAAATTCATAAATCGATTGAGAGAAAAAAAAATCCGGGTTTAATACAAACTAGAACTGAAGGAAACACTTCAAATATAAGAGGAGAAGAACGACACAATTGAAACACAACACATTAATGTAACACATACAGAAACGAACTATAATATAAGAATGGACATTTTCCTTTCTTAATATTTCTACTATCTGTATTCGGTTTCTGGTTTTCATAGTGACGTTTGACTTCGTTGTTATCCTCTGTCCTGTATTTTTTATGAATTCATTATCATGTTCAACCCATAATACCCTATATCCTAAACGTCGTTTAGTAGAACGTATGTATTGCATTAAAATTGTCAGTAACATTTTTCTATATACAAATGATCCATTTTATCCAACTAGATAACCACCATCTCTTTGCCACACATCAGACTAGACAATGTCGACACAAGATGTCTGAACGTTTTTGTAGAACCACAAACAGATTATATACATTATATAATGTTTAAAACAAGCTTTTAATACTTCAGTTCTCATGTTTAATAACTTTGTTGTATAAGTGTCTATTTTTTAATTTTCTGCAAATACCTTATTTTACAGATGTAATTTTTGAAACAGTTAAAATTACAATTATTTAATGCGATTGGGCTTTTGATTTTGCCATTTGATAAAAGACTTTCTGATTGAAATTTTCCATGAAGTTCAGTATTTTTGTTACTTTACTTTAAACATTGAAATCAGAATTAACCTTTAATTTTGCACGTGAATCACTTACAACATTATTTTGTCCATTTATGTATATCTAGGCTTCTATGCATCTAAAACCTAATAAATTACGATATCCAATCGTAGAACTAAATTATCGTAAGACATGTAGATCAATACGTCCGTTCGGAACAAAAGTCATCTCTAGTAGCTTTATGCATACGAGCCCTGGACTGATTATGTCTCATTATATTTAGTATTGATATATTCGGATTCTCAAGCAGATGACTTTTAAAAAGTGAGAGGTTTAGCAGTTATAAACTAGGTTTAATCCACCATTTTCTACATTTGAATACGGACTTTCCGTTTTGAATTTGCCATGGAGTTCTGTATTTTTGTTATTTTACTTTTTAATGTAAAACAAGTTCATCCCAAAATACCTTTTGCTTATAAAATAAGAACTATTTCACCATTCTTAAAATACTAATTAATCATAATAACATGTACATATATATCTCAATTCTAAAGAAGATGTTCTCGACTTTATAACAATGTGTATATTTTAAGAGGTTCCTTGATAATCTGGAAAAAATCGCTAAACTACCGTTGTCTTCTAATTTTGAAAATTAACGTAAGCAACAGTAAATTTAAGACGTTGTTGTCCTGTCTAATTGACTAACAGACATAATCTTTTATTGCATGTATATATATTTTTTTAAATGATCTTAATATTCCCTGTGTGAGTAATTACAGATCGTATACAGACAAGACACAGATAAAAAAAAAAGTTCTAGCTGTTGCTTATAGGTAGAGCTCCTACCATGTGACAATAAATATATCTCGTTATGAAAAGTGGTATTTGGTGATGAAAATGAAGACATATATAAATACACAATGTGTCCTACATTTATATTTAACAATACATTTTCATTGAGGTACAATAGTTATCAATATAAATGGTATACAATAAACGAAAACACCTGAAAGTATTTTTAAGAAATATCTCTTTATGTCTTCAAAAATAGAGTATTCGTGAGTAAGAAAATATAAATATTGTCTTTGTTCTTTCAATATTTTATAATGATCTTATAAGTCTTTTCTGTTTCGTCTTACTTATGCTACAAAAGAAAAAAAAAAGATATATTTAGGGTCATCACTTGGTTTCCCTATAACAATTTTAAGCGATATACTACTGTTGCCTTTATATATCTACACTGGTAAGACATTAACCAAAACAGTTTTAACTGATATCATATATCGGGAAATTTCAGTATTCCTCGCAACCTTCATTTTTATATGACATAGGAAAACAATCTGTGTCTACTAATCCTGCATTAAGGTGGTACCTAACACTACAGGGAGACAACTCTGTAATATCAGCTAAACGTTTTAATTACGTTGCGTTGTAAAGGGAATAATAAGCTTCTCAAAGATCAAAATTGGTGTTTGTCAAATTGCTATATAACCAGTGTAATTTTTCTGGCAAAACGGTTGGTTCAAAAAATTTTAAATTTTTATATTTTTGTCAAAGTGTCAAAGTAAATACTTTGTAAAAATTTTAAGAAAATTAAACGAGCCAAATTAATTTTAGTTAAAGTGTTAGGTACCACCTTAAGTTATCATTAATCGAAATGTGTATTAGTGTAAACAAGACTTGCTCTCAAAATACAAGTTCGGCTTAACGCGTTTCTGATGAAGATAACTCCAGAAATTTTAAAAGGCCCATATAGACATGAGATATGTAACATGTTGTTTTTATGACTGTTAATAGAAATTTAATTCGCTTGCAAGTATTTTTATGCAAATATCAAAGTTTTATATCTGTTGATATACAAGCAGCATATTCTATATAAATTCATATATCTAATGCACATTGTCATAAGAAAATGCTGTTAAAAAGTCAGGAATATGACAGTTGTTATCCTGTCGTTTGATGTGTATGAGCTTTTGGTGTTGGCATTTGCTTAGTAAATTTCCGTTCAGAATTTTCCACGGAGTTCTGTATTTTTGTTATTTTACTTTTTTTAAACGGAGCATCATATTATAAATCTTCCAAATATCGAACCAACTTTCCGATGTTCAGTTTTTCGGATAGAATTATATTTTTGTTTTTGCCTCGCATATTAGAATTAAGGATTCAAACTTCTCACATTTAGTACAAAACAACAAATAAACTGTCAAAAATAGTCTCATTTTGATATCTTTCATAAATGTTAAGATATGACGAACAGCGTTGCCTACAATGATAGTTTGCTATAAAATGTATTTCTCAAAGGTGTTATTTGGTAAAGTCGTTGCACATTACCTGGATTTGAAGACAAGATATCAAATTGAGGATATATACTACTGTTTATTTGACCGAATGCACCAAGTGGCACTTTAGGTCCAAAACTTAGGTATGGACATCTAAATGGCGTAATAGTGACATCACAAGTGACATGTCTGAACCAAATTGTCCAGATCATATTAACCTATACAATTGAGAATGGAAATGGGGAATATGTCAAAAAGAAAACAACCCGACCAAAGAGCATATAACAGTCGAAGCCCATCAATGGGTCTTCAACGCAGTGTGAAAATAAAATATCAATTAAATTAACATAATTCTGAAAGGTTGGAAAAAGTTTCAATTTCATGGGCTAAACAATTGCCCTTATCATACCTTCCTTTAACATGACAACAAACAGTTGCGTCACGGATGAACAGATGATAAGCATGTCAAATTATTTAAATGAAAGAAACGAAGGAAAGACAAAAAAATCTAGAACAACAAAACATAATGTAATACAAATCAAAAAGTATGTTTGAAATCTTTGCCAGATTTTATTCAATGTGATGAAACATTTTCAGAGTAACTACACAACGCTAATTTGACATAGAAATGTGAATGGTCATAAGGTCAATGAAAACTATGCCATGGATATAGAAAAATAATCACTTACCTTTTCAAACATGTACAGTTAGTTGTGTATATCGTGTGGTAACAACACATACAGTGACGAAAAGCACACACATTAAAGGAACAAACCAAGCCATGTTTGGAGAATATCTGAAGAATGTAAAGAACTGTATACCATTCCCTTGGGTCAGAGGAGCTGCATAACTTGTAAGAAAAACAATATAAACCAATGTAGAAGCCTGTCTGTTTCCGATATCCACAGCATAAATCGTTAGATTTAAAATGGAGCCTTCAGAATATTGAGTCAGACTTTGGCTGACAAATATCGAACCATTTTCGTTAACATGAAATAAACCATAGTTGAAGTCTGTAAGCGCAATATGGTAAAAGATATTTCCTAAAATAAAATAAACAATATTATTATGTTGACTTCTATTTTTGACATTATAACCTATGGGTGCAATCAACAGTTTTTTTCTATGACGTCATATTTTGAGGGACCATGTATAAGTGACCCTTAGTGGTGGACTGATTAATAAAGATACCTGTATAAAACTAGATATCAATGGAATCAGAATGTTCTCTAGTTTATAATGGAATAAAAAAAAAGTGTACTTTTAATAGTATAAAAAAGTTTTATCCAGAGAAACTGGGAAAAACACTGCCTAATTTAAGCTTTAAAAACCTGAAATCAGGTCATGTGCACACCCCTGAAGACATGATACCTGCACATTTTTCATAATCAAAGTTGTATGAATTTCATAGATTTTTACCTGGTCTTTCAAAAAATTCATGTTTCAGGGTACGTTCGCCTGCTCCGAAAAGAGCTACAGTGGCTGCAAATGAGTTTTGAATTTTCACTGCCAAAAAAACAGACTGTTTACTGTGTTGTCTCCCCTCAAAACATGAATATTTAATCTAATTTTTTAAATTATTTTAATCATTCAACCGGTTTTAATTGAAGTTAATTAACATATCTTTACAACCAAATACAAAAAACATGATACTTTTTCACCAATTATGTTGATAAAAAGGGACTTCCCTCCATGTCTATTTTTAGTTGGGGAATAACCCCTAGTTTTTTTTTTATACGAAACTGTTTATAGCACCCTATTATATATGTTTGTTTTGTTAACACATTGTTGCTAAGATAATAATTTTATGCGAAAGTCATATAAGTGAGTGGTGTGGCTGTCTCAGACAAAAACAGGAATAATTCACCATTTCATGTCAGGAATATGACAGTTGTTATCCATTTATTTGACTTTTTCGATTTTTCCATTAGATTATGAGTTTTCCGTTTTAAATTTCCATCGTAATTTCGACATTTTTGTTAATTTACGTTTTATATCAATTCATGTATTGGTGCATATAAGTTTTGAAACAAGTATTTCATGCCAAAACAAGACATTCATACGTAGTGAGAGTGGTATTTTTCAAATACATGTATGTGTATTATAGACAGGTCCATGGATTTCAGGATAAAACATTGACGTTTAGTATCCCAGGCAAAAGCCATACTGCCTAACCCGTGTTTAACAAAATTTTCGAAATTTCCAGCTCTTAATCCTCCTCAACTTCGTTTTTGCTTTATTTTGATTTCAAACTTATTGTATCGAGTACCATAGATTAGTCTTATGTAGAAATAATGCGCATCTGGCGATTTCATTGAAGGATTTTTCCTGCTATATACTGCCAGTTGAAATATGTGGTTAAATAGCGCCATTTCTGTGTCATTTCGTCTCTTGTGGAGAGTGGTCTAATTTTAAGCAAGAACTGTATGATGTTTAACTGACACAAAAGGTGGAGTAAATAAAAAAAGAAGAAGATGCAAAGCACAGTGTACTTTTTAGACCAGTGACAAAATAAACAAAATGCATGTGTGTATGTAACATTGCAAAAGATATACCACTAAGATGGAATACCAGTAAACATAAGGATTATCGCTTTCAAAATAGAAAACATTGGGATTTTGATCAGTTGATTTATAAAGATGGGAATATGTTAAGTAATACAAGACAAATACAAACAGAAGAAGAAAAACCCATAGCAAAATTAAACCCGAAATCATATTCATATTATGATACCTCTGATATTAATCAAACTTACCATAACTTCCAATATCATTATCAATTGCTTGTACCTGTCCGACAATTGACCCAACATTTGAGGTAACTGGTATGTAGAACGTGTATATACTATAGGCAAATACTGGTGCGTTATCATTGTCATTCGATATAGTTATATTAATGTAGGCCATATCCGTATATTCATTATCACTGATATTAACATTACAGTTTATCTGAGATGCTGTGCCGACCATGTCTAGATCATAGTCTGCTGAAAACGACAGGAGGCCTGAGGATGAATCAATGTCCAATCGGCCTGTATCAGCACCACAGTCAAGGGAAAATTTTACAGCGTCACCATCTTCATCTGTATACTGATAAAACGGACCATAAAGAGCGGTACCACCCTAAATAATCAATCAAAATAACAAAAATTTAGATTTAAGTAACCTGTTTTGTAAAATCTGCTCTTAATTAATGGTAGTAACATAGTAAAACAACGATAATGCTTACTGGCACTAATTAATCTACTAATAGTTTATAACATACTTTGTGCTCCATTGCTGTTAGATAATAATGTATGGTGTAATAAAAACAACACCTTAAGGCAGAACATTTGTAAAAAGAATTATGGCTCGACGCGTTCCGATAATGGCAAATCCGAGACAAACAAAATAGAAACTCGAGTTTAACACACAATTAATACCGGTACACCGAACAAGAATATGAACGTGTTTCGGTGTAAACAAAGTATAAATTGATAAATCTTTATTTTTAGCCAATTTAAAACATTATCTCACATTTCAATAAATGTATGACATGAACCAATAAACGACATTAACCTTAGTACCCGATTCCTTTATTTTTTAATATTTGGTTTAAGAATCTGATTGAATGTAATGAAGGCTTCATATTTTAAGTTAATCATCCAATTGCTGCATTTCAATTTTCAACTATAATTAATGGCATTTTCGCCATTATAGTTCGGAAGTATCTTGCAGTGTTGGAAGGAAATATTAAAAATACAACAACTTACAGTGCTTTCTGACGGTGTAAGTGAGTAATTCGTCTTCGTAAACACTGGAGGTTCGTTGATGTCCTGTATGTTCAAAGTAATGTTGGTAGTATCTTCAGACAACGAATCGGAAGCACTTATTATCAACAAAAATGACTTGAATGGGATCGTCTCGTAATCAATATCATATAAAGATGTTATTAATCCAGCTGAAATAATAATCAACAGCATTTAAGCTTATTAACTTTAAAACATATGACACAACATAGAAAACTGAAAAGCAATACGAACTCCATCAAATACAAGGGGTGATCGCAGGTGCTCCGGAAGAGTAAGCAGATCTCTCCACATGTGGCACCCGTCGTGTTGCTTATGTTATAACGAATCCGGTAATTAATAGTCTAATTTGGTAGGTCACATTCATGACAGGAAGGGGATTGTAGTTACGACGTAATATCCGATATCATTTGTGAAACGCTTATTCCATAACGATAAACAACTCGTGATGGCGTCCGTAAAATTTACGAAGGCATGATTTCAACTTCACCATTTGGAACTCTTGGATTAATAGCTTCCTTGTGAGCAGCAACCCTCTAATAGAACAAGCAGTTTATCGGATAGAGACAAACAATGGCGAAAATCATCCTTGATTGGTTTTATTAAAAATTTAGGTTGTCACTACACAACAGGAAATTAACTTCAAATAAAAAAATATTAGTTGAATTCTATGGTATATTTGTTTGATTGCTACATTTAGCAAGAATAACTAAACTAAAGAAATGATAATTAACAATTCTTTTTTATAGTTGGGCATTTAGTCAGAATTAATTTCGAAAACTGTCATAGTACAAAGGTTTTTAAATCATTTCTAAGTACACAGTACCAAAGCTTTATATAATACATTTTATACTTTGTGTTTTAAAAAAATGCTTTAAACATGTGACAATATAACAAATTCCTATGTGGCTCAAAATTAAATTTGTGTATTTTCAGTAAAAACGAATAATAAGGTATTTCCAATTAAAACAGAATTTTAAATATTGAAAGAAAATCTATGTATTGCACTTTAGTTACAAATTGTTTACAGGTTAATCTTGTATGTCTATGCAAATTTTAACCAAAGTCGTGTTTAATGTTGCCTTCTAGGACTTTAAAAAGAGCTGAAAAGTATTTTGAATAATGTATAAAATGTATATTCTCTTCGATATTGAAGTTCTATTGGATCTCCAAGGTAGGTAATATGATATGCTCACTCTTCCGGAGCACATGAGATCACCTTTTGGTTGGATTCGTGATGCTCAGTCTTTAGTTTTTCTATGTTGTGCTTTGTGTACTGTTGTTTGTCTGTTTGTCTTTTTCTGTTAGCCATTGAGTTATTTTCGACTGATGAGTTTGAATGTCTCTTTGGTATCTAATGCTTCTGTTTTACACAAATACATTTTTCAGAGATGAAGCGAAATGTCCTTCGTTTTTTTGCTCTTGGGTCGGATTGTTTTTCTTTGACACATTCCCAAATTCCATTCTCAAATTGATTCTGTGATTACATAAATTAACAAAGATGCAACCATATTTCTTTAAAATTCACTGTTAACCTGGTAAAACCCTTCGATTTTTATGTTTTGACAAATATTGATTGTAACTAAGAGTGATTACAATCGGTGGAGGGGATGCATTTGGTTCCGTTTGATTTGTAGGAAATATCTTAAACAATTAAAGCTAACGATGTACTACCTTCAGATAATGGAGTCATAGTATGTTTTAGAAAACAAATATGATATTTTGAGGATATAATATAACGAACCAATTGTACAGATGAAAAGTAAAGATAACAAGAATGTGTCCCAAGTACACGGATGCCCCACTCGCACTATCATGCATTTTCTGTGTTCAGTGGACCATGACTTTGGGGTAATAACTCTAATTTGGCATCAAAATTAGAAAGATCATATTATCATAGGTAACAAGTGTACTAAGTTTCAAGTTGATTGGACTTCAACGTCATCAAATACTACGGTACCTTGGCCAAAAACTTTAATCTGAAGCGGGACGAACGAACGGACCCACATACCAGAAAACATAATGCCCCTCTATTTATTGTGGTGGGCATAACAATCATAGAATACTATCTTACTTGATTGATTAACATTAAAGTAAACAGCGCCCTCTGGTGGATAATATATGACAGAAAACGTATGACTGTCCAACAAGTCTTCATCTGTAATTGTCGGTTGAAATATGGACGATCCAGAATGTGTACCTTCAAACACAGTTATAATCTGCGATGGAAGTTGGAACGAAGGAGGAAAATCAATATCTAAAAACAGAAGAAACTAGCACTCAGACAAAATGAATAAATATGATACAATTGCAAGCCAAAAGACTATCAAGTTGAACGAAGATCATGCAATACTATATGTTAGCAAATCAGACAAAATAGCAAGCTAAAATAAATCGTACGAAATTGTAGATTAATTTCAAAACTATCGTCAAAGTGAGAAAAAAATCTGTCAAATTTTGAATAATGTTAGACAGTATATCGAAACTGGCGTTTTTCTATACAAAACAAACGATACAAAGTATTATGCAAAATATGTAATAAACATCCCAGTACGATTTGTAGAGTTGAAATCAAGGATAATTACGATATTCTGTACAAAAAAATGGGCGTTGATTTCAACTCTACAAATCTTACTTGGATGTTTTCCTAAATACAACACCTTGTATAATAATTTGCATTATTTATTCCTATATGGAATTGATATGGAAATTTCATATAAGCAGAAACACGTTTCCGACGCTCGAAATGTATAAAATGTTTAATTCATAAACTATGCGTGATTGATATAGCATAAATGATTATACGTTAGTTTCTTATATTGTTAATATGGTTAGTACTGTTAACGAATGTTAATATGAGCATCTTACCAGTTATAAGAGTAATGATCTGAACTACTGTTATACGAACTGTTAATAAATGAGCATATTACCATGTAATAAGAACTGTTAATGATCGAACATCTTATCTGCAAACAGAAATGTTAATGATCGAACATCTTACCTGTAATAAGAACTGTTAATGTTCGAACATCTAACCTGTAATAAAAACTGTTAATGATCGAGCATCTTATCTGTTAGACGAACTGTTATTGGTCGAACATCTTACCTGTTATACGAACTGTTAATGATCTAGCATCTTACCTGTTATAAGAATGATCGAACATCTTACCTGTTATAAAAATGATCGAGCATCTTACCTGTTATAAGAACTGTTAATGATCGAGCAGCCACCACATTTCGTCCATCTGATAAACTTATGTACAGATCATATCCGGCTACAAGTTCAGCATTTATAGAGCGTGTGAAAGATATCTCACCAGCTGAAATATCAGTCATGGAATCATAAGAATTTTTAAATAATTTAAAAGCAGACCACAAATACTTTCAAAATAGACTAAAAATACACAGAATACAAATTTTCTCGGTTTAACAACAAATGAAAGTATATGCTGGCATCACACATTGGAGTATTGATCGGCGTGCACCAGACGTTAACAATCGTTAAACCCGTGTTGCATAAGTTTTCAGTACGTCGAAATGCAAAGGTATACGCTTGGGGAATGCTATAACTCCAGGAATTTTTTATGCAGCTTAAAAATTTGCATTCAGCTCAGGCGTGTGTCAAGCGTATACCTGTACGCTAAACGCACGTAATACATACGCTACAAGCGCGTTGAAACACTACAGATAGGTTTGAGACACGTTAAGGGCACGTTGTATACGCTTCAAGATCGTTCGACTAAAATATATGCGAGTGTGTTTGTAACAAACTCCTCATAATTAAACGTCCCAGACACGCCGAAAGCACGGTGTATCGGCCCAGATACGACCGGGACGCGTCTCAAATACGTTAAAGAATTAATTTTTTTTTTGCTTTGAAGCGTGCATTCCATCTACGTGAGACAAACGACAAAAATACGCCAACATAGTTACGTGAACGCCCAATAAACTCTTAGGTACGCTTTCCGTATGCCCAATACACGCTTAAAGCTCGTTGTGCACACGATACAGATATGATTGACAGGTTGAATGCATCTAAAATTGCTATCGTATTGGCAGCGTACATGATTTTTTTTACCACGCTCGGCGTACGTCGGAGCTATACGCTGATGTGTGATGCCAGTATAAAGAAGTCATGACAAACAACGATGACAGTTAGCCCCAATACGTTTGTTATAGTTTGAAACTACGAGAGATATAAAGTAACCTAAAATATGCTTTTTTGGTTCAATCATTAATGAAAGTGAAATAGTGAAATATTAATTCGCTTTTAGCGACCAGCATGGTTCATTTTTCATGTGTTTTTTTTTTTATCAAAATGAGCCAAGAAACATTGATGATGAATTATTCACTAAAAGTTAATAATTCAACTTCATTGAATCCATATTCATGTAAACTTAAATACAGCCCCTTAGCTAGAGATGGATAACGCATGAATCGTACGTGTCGAGTTATTCAAAGGAAAAGAATGTCAACCATGAAAGTGAAACTACTTTAAATCATTTGATTGACTGATTCGATCAACAAAACATCTTTCTTATACAGAAAAAAAAACGATGATTAACATCTATTTTTAATCTATAATATGAAATTAAACAGACCTAGAAAATTCCAACTGGACGATTTTCTTATCAATTTATATCTATATTTATGTTTAAATCGCTTATATGACCATCACAGGTATTTGAAGGTCAACACGATAGTTAATCAGATGGCGTCTAAATTAAAATGCACACAAACAAAGCTACATAATCGCGACCCCATGCTCTGTAAATTGTTTATTTCAGAATTTTTATAGTTAAAATAAATGTTTTACGATGTTATAATGTTAAATCAAATATGATAATTTGAGTAAAAATCGGAGAACATGAGTTCGACAGCTAATGCCCGTTTAAAGACTGTCGCAAATTTCATATGTAGTAGAATATAGTAGAAAAAGTTCAACTTTAACATATTCAAAATTTTAACCATCTCGAAAGAATGAAGTGTTAAAACAAAGTATTGTAGTATAATCGAAAGTATTTGTATGTAGACATAGGAATTTCAAGTTATAATCAGTAGTTTTGAAAACCATATACAGGTATTACTTACTATTTTGATCGATAGCAAATGGGACATTCGTAGTATTTGATGACAAGGAATATTGTACATTGTCATTTTCTGGATCCACACTGTCTACAGTATAAATAATCTGACCAGCAGCTGAGGTCTCGGACGAAACACTTGTTTTATCTATAGTCATATAAAAAAAAATGTAAAAAAAATTTAATCAAATGAAGATGCATAATCATAGAGTCAAGTTAATCAACGACAGTAATACTTATGTTTGTTTGTTATAAATAAAAGAACACGTTGACAAAACATCAATAAGACATTAACCAAACAACATGAAAATGAAGCTTTATTTGAATATTTCAATGCGATAATTATTTGTCCTTCCGTCTCAAATTATTCGGCTTAAATAATTCAGTGGAATGTCCTCATATTTAAATGGAAGATGATAATAAAATCGAAGTCTTTATACTGTCCGATATTGTGCTCAATATATAGTTTATGGCTGTTAAGCATTTAGATAAAATTCATACTGCCCTAAAGCCATTAAGTATTAATTTTCTTAAATAATTAATTCGGTCATTTGAATTGATGACCAAAAACAACAAATGTTCAAACAAATGATTACTATACATTTACCTTGAAGATTAGAGAAGTATGGAGGCATGTTTCGAAGAATGTAAACGTAAAACTCTCCCGAATCACTTCTTCTCTGGTCACTACACTCTATGTTTAATGTGTACTGTCTTTGGGTGTCGTAAACAAATCCTTGATTACCTAGGACCCATATTTCGGTTTCTGTAAACATATAATTTAATTGTTGAACAAATGATATGAAATCATCATCTCAAAACTTTGTGTAAAAATTCAACTTATTAAACTAACAAAAAATACCATACGGTATAGCTATGCGTTTACTGTTCTACGTTGGCTAGAGGTATAGGGGAGTGATGAGATCTCAAAAAACATACTTAACCCTACCGCATTTTTGCGCCTGTCGCAAGTCAAGAGCCTCTGGCCTTTGTTAGTCGTTTATGATTTTTAATTTTAGTTTCTTGTGTACAATTTGGAGTTTAGTATGACGTCAATTATCACTGTACTAGTATACATATTTTTTAAGGGGCCAGCTGAAGGACGCCTCCGGGTGCGGGAATCTCTCGCTGCATTGGAGAATTATTGGTGACCTTCTGCTGTTGTGTGTTCTATGGTCGGGTTGTTGTCTCTTTGACACATTCCCCCTTTCAATTCTCAATTTGATTTTTATGTCTATAATTGCATCCCTTGACGTGTACTTAGTTTAAATAAAACTAATCCGCAGCGCTCGAAGAAATAAGTTTGGCAACAAATCGGTATTGGTAATGATATCATAAAATAAAATTGAGAAAGAAAATGGTCGACGCAACTGCTGGTGGAAGTTACGTCCTCGAGTGTATCACCATCGAGTAGTCAATACCTCAGCATTGATCATGAATATCAATGCCAAGGTTTGCAAAGTGACAATTAAGATCCTTAACTTCTTGAAGGGCTCACAAAATTTGTAACACAGGTCATTACACACAAGTTTTCACACAACATTAAACTATACCAAATAGTACTGATCCAGGCTGAAGGTAGTATATAGTAGATGGTATTGTTAGAGCACACGTGACTGTATCATTGGTTGGATCTGTCACTGATATGGTATACAACAAACTTTCAGCAGTCCAACTTTCCGGTATCTCTGAACTCATCGGTAGGTTAGCAATTGTTGGTGGCTAAAACACGTTACACAGAAGTTACCATATCATACTGGTTAATATAGATATAGGAAGATGTGGTGTGAGTACCAATGAGACAACTCTCCATCCAAATAACAATTTAAAAAAAAGGTAAACCATTATAGGTCAATGTACGACCTTCAACACGGAGCCTTGGCTCACACCGAACAACAAGCTATAAAGGGCCCCAAAACTACTAATGTAAAACCATTCAAACGGGAAAACCAACGGTCATATCTATATAAAACAGAAAAACGAGAAACGAGAAACACGTATATATTACATAAACAAACGACAACTACTGTACATCAGATTCCTGACTTAGGACAGGTGCAAACATTTGCAGCGGGATTAAACGTTTTAATGAATCCAAACCTTCTCCTTTTTTCTGAAACAATAGCATAACATCACAACATAGAAAAACACACGATAAAATATTAATTGGCAGGCTTAACTCATTCAAAAAACGTTCATTAATACACTATAAACGAATAAATTTGATCTGCGATATCTTAATGCAAATGCACAGTTAATAAAATATTAGGGACAACATTCAAGGCCAAAAAGCAAACAAACAAGTCAAAACAAAGCCACAATATACGCTTACTGTATACACCTGTTATTTAAACTTATTAATTCTGTTTTCAAAATGTAAAAGTGCCTGACTTATGGTTATATAGAATTATACATACTATTCATCCACACAATGCAAGCGTTTATTTACTCGGTCCTTTATCATATAGAGGTATGAGAGCACCTGATGTAGAGAAATACTTTTTACATCCAAAAAGTTCTTCTTTTACAACATGTTAGATTCTCATAAATGTGTGTGTAAATATATAGATACAGTGTTTATGGATACATGGAGACATTTAAATAAAATAAATTATTAAATCATCTTACTTGTGCGGCTTATATAGAAAATATTCTATTAGAAAATATTGGGAAAACGTGTTGGCTTTTTGAGTCTCAAAGCTCTTTAACTTTTTACTTTATTTTTGGTGTTAAACTTTTTTTTTATTTGAGTATCACTGTTGATGTCTACGGTAATATTTTACCTGATTTATGATTAATTTGATAGTCAGCACAGCATCAACTTTATCATCCCCGTCGTCACATTCTACTGTAAGTGTATATGAAGCCGTCACAACTGAGTTTAGAAAGACTCCTGCGTTCTTATACACTCCATAATCTTTTAAAAAAGAACAAAAATATTGAAGAGTCTAATATTTCCTTCTTAAACATTTTAGAACTTGAAACAAATGCCGCCTATCTTAATCAATAAATAGCCCCATCATCATTTGTCCGTCCAATTATATCACTTTGTATTACAATTTTTAACACAATTGTTTTAGAACGCAGCTACTGATGATTCAATACAATCATTGACGCCTTAGTTACAGAACATTTGAGATTGCATGGTCAAAGTTTTTCTTACGCATTCTAATCCGAACAATTCTTAAAATCCTACCATCTCCAAAATATACTGGCGTAAAGGCCTATAATGAATTCATATGAAGAGATTTGTTTTACACAATGCATGAATTATAGCTTTTGGAAATGTATCAGTTTAAAAATTAAGTTGCTGTCGACCGTTTGAAGATACAGTTGAAATTCAATGATATATTTAAAAACACCATTGATAGTTATCAAAGGTTCTAGGCTTATAATTAGTTCCATACAGCAGACGCGCGTTTCGTCTTCACCCGACTCATCAATGATACTCAGATCAAAATAGTTAGAACACCAAACAAGTTACACGTTGAAGAGCAATGGGGCCCCAAAATTCCAAATGGTAATATATGTCTGGGATAAGAAACTCTTTAGTACATCCAATATTTCACAATTTTGGAAACAGTAAATTTATAAAATTAACATATAATTGATATTCATGAAGAAACGTCC
This sequence comes from Mytilus edulis, assembly GCA_019925275.1. Classification (NCBI taxonomy): domain Eukaryota; kingdom Metazoa; phylum Mollusca; class Bivalvia; order Mytilida; family Mytilidae; genus Mytilus; species Mytilus edulis. Next base: position 16,638,695 of record CM034360.1, on the reverse strand, counting down.
ACCAGCAGTTAAGTCGACCCAGTGGTGTAATTAGTCATCAGGGGTACCAGGCTGATATTTTGATATACCAGACGCGCGATTCGTCTACATAAGACTCATCAGTGACGCTCAGATCAAAATAGTGACAAAGCCAAAACAAGTAAAAAGTTGAAGAGAATTGAAAACCACAATTTCAAAAAATTGTGCCAAATACGGCTTAGGTAATCTATTCCTGAGATTAAAAAAATCCTTAATTTTTTGAATAATTCATACTTTTGCAAACAGTAATTTGATAAAAAAAAAATGACCATATAATTGATATTCATCTCAACACGGAAGTGCTGACTACTGGACTGGTGATACCATCGCGGGCGAAACGTTCACTAGAAGTGGCATCGACCCACAGGTGTAAATATATAGTTATCAAAAGTACCAGACTTATAATTTGATACGCCAGACGCATGTTTCGTCTACAAAAGACTCAGTGACGCTCAGATCAAAATAGTAAAAAAAAGACATTTTTTATCCTTGTTCTTTAGGCAATAGCAGTGTATCGATGTTGCTCAATTGTCATAAATAGTATCACAAAAATAACAGATCTGTATTCATTACTGTTTTACCTGTTGAACCTGATATTTGGGCTACATAAAATGGCACAGTTCCTCCTCCTTTCTTAGCGCAAGTTACCGGGTCTGTTACTGTATCTGTAGCATTAAAGGTAAATATCAATGTATTGTCTGCAGTATCCTCTGATATTGATACAGCATCAGGGAGGTTATTGATTACAGGAAGCTGCAAACATATTCAGTTTTAGTATACATGGTCAGCTAGGTTCAACTTTAATATAAGTTGAGTAAGATTTGCTCGGTTAACAATTTACGAACTTATTAAAATATGTGTAATAAATCATGGCAAATATGAATGTTGATACCGTTATGAACCAAAAGTCCAACATAGATTTTGTAAATCTATTAAAAAAATAGTGGTTTAATTAAAAGTTGGTTAATTCACAATTTGGATTTCCCCTCATAATGTGTTACATACAATCAAACAGCTGTAGAGTGTCAGATATAATGTCTCGAAAGAATACAAATGTTCATAATATGATTGTTACTGCTGAACAATTTGATTTTTTTCTAAAAGATGAAAATAAATATAGCTCAGTCATTTATTGACCTACTCTCCGTAAACCTCATAAGAAATAATTGGTCGATCCCTATTTTATACAATTTCTTCTCTCGTGTCCAGTAAGGTGACCCTGTCATTAATGCTGATTTCCACAACAAGAAAGACATTTCCATTTACTTTTTCGATTAGAAATAAAAGTTCTAAAACTTACCCTATTAATTATCTCAATAGTTTCTGTTCCGGTTGATGACACAGTGCATAAGTCCTCCACTTTCATTTGTAAATTATATGTATTCAGGGGAGGAGTCGCTTTTATTCGAATTTCGTCTAAAACAAACAATACTAAATGAAATATCAAATATTTGGCTGATAATAGTTGACGTATTTGATGATATGTTCATCTCTGTACCAAAAATATAACATTGCAACTCATCATTATATAAAACACTTGCACTGATTCTATAAAGCTATAAAGACCAATGGGCAATGCCGCCTCTTTAGAATATAAATTGTGTTTAGTCGGAGTAGAAGTGAGACTTTGAGTTAATGAAGACCGTCCTCTTTCGGAAAACCTTGGCAAACTCCGGTTTACATCTAACCTCAGATGTACCACTGTACGTGACATGTAGTTACGCCAATACATTGTGTTGCAGTTAGATGGTTAGTTGTGGCGAATGCTTTTTCAATACTCTTCTTGAATGGACAACATTATCATCCTGACCGGGTAGCATCTACGCTATATTTCACCCGATTAAACGATATATTCTATGAAAAGTTATTGTTACATATATTTTGAATATGTCCGTTTTGAAACGATAGATGAAACGCGCATATATATTGTTTGAGTTTTAAATGGTTGTCAACATAAACAAGATTTTTGATATAGTTATATAGTTATCGAAGGTAACAGGCTTATAATTTAATACGCCAGACGCTCGTTTCGTCTAAATAAGACTCATTATGCAACAAATTACATTTTATTGACAACGATGTGTAGAAAAAACAAACAGGCAGTTGATATTGGCACTGTGTTTGTGTTGTTCTGTGTACATTTTCAACTGTAAAGGCGTGGTAATGATCCTTTCATTATTTTTTTGTGTTTTTTTTTATGTTAAAATTATAATGAAATTCATCTGTTTTCATTGCCTAACCCAACCATTATATCCATATCAGATTTTTTTAGTAAACGATCTATTAGGTTCATTCAAATTTGAATACATTCAGGCAGATTCAGAGCTGGGTAAATCCTGGTGTGTGTTTATTATCAACATTTAGAGACAATCGGTATACCAATCGGTACTGAGTGTGTACTCTTACTGCAAGATTTGTTTTAGTATAAAAGAGAGAAAATAAAACTTCCAAAGTTATTCTACCTCAAGTTCAGATACATTGCAACTACATAACCTACAATTAAGAGAATGCTTGCAACTCATTGAAAACTTTCCATAAAGTTAACAAATAAAATCAGATCTCTAGATACCCTCCCTTGAAATTGACACATATAGAGGACTTCAATAATAGGATCTTTGACAAAAGAGATTATTATGACTCACGTTTTTAATGATAGACTATATAGGAATGACCTCTTCTGACTAGATATAATTGTTCATCAACGTTGAAACATAAGCACGGTGTTCATCAATTTGTAAACCTTTATTGTGGATTCGTTATTATTTGTTTGATACAAACCTCCCCGGTTTCATGGGTACAGGTGAACCACAAATCCAATGAATAACATATTTTCAATAGGCTTTGTATGCACAGATTGCAACGAAATCAAATAGTCAAGAAATTGTCACGAGTTTTTAGGAATCCACGAAAATAAATGAATCCACAGTAAATATTGCTTAAAACTTATTTTCAATTGTTCTGTTGATTGCTAGCATGTGTGTTTGTATAATAGATGTTTTTGTGTTCTGTTAAATTGTTCCTTTTAAAATTGTATTTTTTTTTATACATGATGACGGATGTACCCATATTTGACTATTATTATTGGTCTGTTAGTTAACGCACCAATGTAAATATAACGGAAATTGATGAGACTGTCATCAAGTGAGAGGTTAGTGCTATAAAACCAATTTAATCCACATTTTCTACATTGAAAATGCCTGTACCAACTCAGGAATATGAAGTCTTGTCCATTCGTTTGATGCGTATTGTATTTTTGAATTTGCCATGTGATATGACTTTCCGAATTGATTTTCCCTAAGTTTAGTATTTTGTGATTTTACTTTTTGCATATGATATGTTCCAGTGCATCTGAGAGTTAACTTTTAACAAACAATCCAAGATGATGGTCACAGTTTACCACCATGAATCGAAAATTGACAGATACATTTGTCTATATACAAATCACAAATAAAGGCAACAGTAGCAAACGAGAAACTATAAAAGAAGAAAACAACGGAACAATAGAAAAACTCAACGTTATAAAAAACAAACAGCATAAAATGAATATTGGATAACAACTGCCATATTCTGCTTTGTACAGTAAATTTAAGAAAATATGTGAGCGTCTTTCTTATATGGCAATGATGAAATACGCAAGATGACGAATGACACAGGATACAGTAAATAACGCAAGAACACTCGGACAGAGAAATACATACATACACGCGCTATGTTTTGCGAGCTTATCTCTTTGGATATTAGAAAATATATCTGATCTGATATGAAACGGATTGGTCATATTACAGATTGTGAAATTTTTAGTTAGTTAATTTAGAAACATGGAACTATCCTCAAATGTATAAGAGAAAACATGACTTGGAGATACTTCTTTATTGACCATTAACAGCTATATATAAAACAAGCAGGTTATATATCTAAAAAATAGTATCCCGATATTCGCTGACGGTAATAATCATTGTATTATTGGTTATTGAAGTTTCATCCATTGATCTTTGCTTCAGACTATTGAATGACCGTCAAATATTACTGACAGGATTATTTTTAACAATTTCAGCTACGTATGAGTATATTAAATATAGGAATAAGAAGATGGTTGTGATTGCCAATGAGAAACATTATACCAGAGACTAAATGAAATAAATAAAATAACAACTATAGATGACCACACGGCCTTCAACAATGAGCAAAACCCGTACCTTATAGCCAGCTATAAAAGGCCTGGAAATGATCAATGTAAAACAATTCAAACTTTAAAAATAACGACCTGATTTATGTAAAATAAATAAACGTAATACAAATATGATATACAAATACAAAAAGACAACCACTGAATTACATGCTCCTGTCTTGTGACTCCCACACACAAAATGTGGCGGTGTAATACATATGCATATTAGCAGGCGCCCAACCCTACCCTATCCTGGGACAGTAGTGTAACATTACAAATTTCCTTTCTACGTACCTGCGACAAGCTCAAAATAACTTGTACCACTGTTGGTAGCTGATTCTAATGTCAACGTGAGGTTTCCAATATCCTCTTGGTCATTATCAGTATATGTTATTGTAGTTAAAACCTTTCCAATCGCGACGTCATCGTTATAAACTGTTACTGTACCAAGGCTAGTCAACTGTGGAGCTTCACCTTCAGCAAAATATTTTCAAACCTTGTTAAGATTTAAATAAAGATTCACCTTCTTCAGGCAATGATGACCTTAAATGGATTTTATGTCCAATTTGGTCTTAGAGCTCTCTTATTATTTTGGATTTAAATTCAATTATTATTAAAAATTCCGTCGTCTAATGGAAACAATCTAGAAAAGCATTTAGGATGCGTGATATTTCTAATGTGTTGTATTTTTTACAGCAACAGAGTGATACTGAAATTGGTAGACTATTAGTTAAGATTTATTTTTTCTCAATCGGTTTATGAATTTCGAACAGTGGTATACTACTATTGCCTTTATTTATGTCAAGTTGATCTTCAATAGTTTCGGTTTTTATAAGTCTTCTGCTTTCAAATATTCGGCTTTTCGTTCATGATGAAGGTAGATCGGTTTAAATGCTTCGTACAAGTGAAGTTTATGAATTGTATTTTTTTATTTTTATATTCTAACAATTCCGTTCCTCAATTTTGGATGAATGAAAGTTTTTTTTCATCATTTGAAAAGTATCTTATTTGTAAAAAATAATAATAATACTTTATTCAGAAGCAATACAGCTGATAGAATATACATGTTTACAATATTTTTTAAATGCGTCAATGTAATAATAAAATACACGTATGGCAGAAAATGACAATAAATTCATATGATAAAAAGGATTATTAATTTTTTTTCGATATTGAACAAAAATTTACCTAAATCATAAAAATTAATTCACATTGTGAACTGATAACAACTGTATAAGTTTAAAAGCGGGTGGATTTGGCCAATGGCATTTCTTACTATATTGTTTTCTTAAATAACTATACTTATGACATTCTAAAATAACACAGAATTCTTCTTCAACAACATTGCTATTACACCAAAGTGTTACAGGATATAATACGTGTCGAGTATAGATCAAATAATTCATTACGCTAGTTATGATAACCACAATGCATCAGGAACTTACCTTGAATGGGAGTTATAGGACAACATTTTCTTTTAAAGTCTGTCATTAATTTATGAAAAATAGGTATGTATGTAAGGTATTCACAATATTATACATGTAAATTTGCCAGGTGAAATATTTACAGCAAAGCTGAACATTCATCAAACATAAATTGTCATGTTTTTTTCCCGTAATACGATACATTTTATCTTATGGCTATTACTGTTAGACAGACAGAGTTTGGGATACACTGCACTCAATAAACGTATGTTTCGATATACCATAATAGAACAGATATGGATGGGGTATTTATTTCAGATAGTCAAGTTTGGCCACATGGACTAAGATGCTATGATGCTGGTTATAATTCAGAAATAATGCGATTGGTATCCAAACAGCCGGTGTTCGAAATTTCGAAAAGGAACGATTAAAAAAAAACACAAAAAAACACATTACTGCATGTCTAGTATTGTTAGGCTAAACAAAAAACGTAATTTGTATACTAAAATACCTGAATACTGTGGAATCATTATTATTCGTTAGATACCAATTTTCGTGGATACATGGGTAAATAAAAGCAACAGTAGTATACTGCTGTTCGAAATTCATAAATCGATTGACAAAAAAACACAAATCCGGGTTTCAAACTAAATCTGAGGGAAACACATCAAATATAAGAAGAGAACTACGACACAACAGAAACATATCATTAAAATGTAACACACACTGAAACGAACTATAATATATAATTGCCATATTCCTGACTTGATACAGGACATTATAAGAAGAAAATGGTGGGTTGAACATGGTTTTGTGGCTAGCCTAACCTCGCACTTTTATGGAAATGTTAAATATAAGGTAATGAATAAGGGTGAATCACGAAATTAAATCTTCAATGGTATGGGCTTGTATGCAGGCTTTGGCAAAGAATACAAAATTAAATATCCACGAACATGTAAGTTTTCCTTCATCCATGAAAATTGTAACCAATTAAAATAAATGAATACACAGTTGTTCTCTTTACTATCCGATATCTTTTTTACCATACAATATAAGTTAAAAAGAAGTGGAAGGAAGCTCAGAGAAAGACCAACAAAAGCATGACAAAAATAAAGAAACGACTAAAAGAAAAATAACAGCATGCAAAACATTTCATACAAAATAATGACACAACAGACTTCAAAACATAAAATGAAAGACAAATAGTAGTATACAATAAAAAGTTAAATCATAATCAAAATAAATTTCAAAGAAATTCAAAACGGAAAGTCCCTATTCAAATGGCAAAATCAAAAGCTCAAACACATTAAACGAAATGAAAACAATTGTCATACTCCTGGCATGGTACAGCCATTTTCTTATGTAGAAAATGGTGGATTAAACCTGGTTTTATAGGTAGCTAAACCTCTTACTTGAACACTACATAAAAAAATATGACATGTAGTAACGTAAATCGCAGTCAAATCAGGTTGTTATCGCAAGTAACGTAGATGGAAACAGGTCCTACTTCACATGTGCAATGCATATTGAAAACCGATAACTAATATTGATTTTATTAAATAGTTTTTAAAACAAAAAATATAACATAAATGCCTGTCTTACATGCATTTTTAAGGGGAGAAAAGTTTATTTAGAAATTTTTTAAAGTATAGTACTTACTCGGTGTATACGTGGACCTAATGGCATAGTCAGAGTTTATGACTGTTGCACCTGAAGTATCAAGTGTAGTCGATACACCGATTGCTGTTGTAATACCAGTTAACCTCCTTATGTTTTCTGGGCCTTCGTTAAAATAAGTTACTATAAATCCTCCAGTTGAATGCCTGAAAGAGATTTATTCTTTTAACATGTTTGACTGTTTAAAGATATTTACTTCAAGTGAATCAACTTAATTCATTTCTTCTTGTAAACATAAACAAGAGGCTTCAAGAGCCTGAATCGCTCACATGTATTTCAGAGGAGAAGATTTTTAAATGTTAGCAAACTTGATGAACAAATTGTGTAAAATTGCCTTTAAAGGTCAATAACTCCTTAAGGGGTCAATTGACAATTTTGATCATATTAACTTTTTTGTAGATCATAATTTACTGAACATTATTGCTGCTTACAGTTTATATCTATCTATAATAATATTTAAGATAATAACAAACAAGAATGTATCCACAGTACACGGATGCCCCACTCGCACTATCATTTTCTAAGTTTAGTGGACCGTGAAATTGGAAAAAATTCTCTAATTTGGCATTAAAATTAGAATGATCTTATCAAAGGGAACATGTATACTAAGTTTCAAGTTGATTGGACTTCTACTTTATCAAAAACTACATATATGTACCTTGACCAAAAACTTTAACCTGAAACTTGCACTATCATTTTCTATGTTCAGTGAACCGTAAAATTGGGGTCAAAACTCTAATTGGCATTTAAATTAGAAAGATCATATCATAGGGCACATGTATACTAAGTTTCAAGTGTTGGACTTCAACTTCATCAAAAATTACCTTGACCAAAAACTTTAACCTGAAGCGGAAGACGGACGAACAGACGCACAGATCAGAAAAAATAATGCCCCTCTACTATCGTAGGTGGGGCATAAAAACTGCAAAATTTCCTTAAAACTACCAATTTAGTGGCAGTAACCCAACAAGTGGTTGTTCGATTCGTCGGAAAATTTCAGGGCTGATAGATCTTAACCAATTGAACAATTTTACCACATATCAGATTTGCTCGCTCTAAAGCTTTTGTTTCTGAAATATCAGCCAAAAAGAATGTGTCCTTAGTTCTTGGATGCCCGACTCGCACTATCATTTTCCATGTGCAGGGACCGTGAAATTGGGTCAAAAGTATAATTTGACATTAAAACTAGAAAGATCGTATCATGGGGTTTAATAAGTTTCAAGTTGATTGGACTTCAACTTCATCAAAAATTACCTTGACCAAAAACTTCAACCTGAAGCGGAACAGACGGACGAACGGACGGAAGGACGGACGAACGGACGGAAGGACGGACGAACGAACGATCCTCAGACCAAAAATAATTGCCCCTTTATTATCGTAGGTGGGCATTGGACTTCAACTTCATCAAAAACTACCTTGACCAAAACTTTAACCTGAAGCGGGACAGACGGACGAACGGACGGAAAGACAACGAACGAACGGACCCACAGACCAGAAAATATAATGCCCCTTTACTATCGTAGGTGGGCATTGGGACTTCAACTTCATCAAAAACTACCTTGACCAAAAACTTTAACCTGAAGCGGGACAGACGGACGAACGGACGGAAGACGGACGAACGAACGGATCCTCAGACCAGAAAACATAATGCCCCTTTATTATCGTAGGTGTGAATTGGACTTCAACTTCATCAAAAACTACCTTGACCAAAACTTTAACCTGAAGCAGGACAGACGGACGAACGGACGGAAAGACGAACGAACGAACGGACCCACAGACCAGAAAATATAATGCCCCTTTACTATCGTAGGTGGGCATTGGACTTCAACTTCATCAAAACTACCTTGACCAAAAACTTTAACCTGAAGCGGGACAGACGGACGAACGGACGACGGAAGGACGGACGAACGAACGGACCCACAGACCAGAAAATATAAAGCCCCTTTACTATCGTAGGTGGGCATTGGATTTCAACTTCATAAAAAACTACCTTGACCAAAAACTTTAACCTGAAGCGGGACAGACGGACGAACGAACGGTAGGACGGACGAACGTACTGACCCACAGACCAGAAAACATAATGCCCCTCTACTATCGTAGGTGGGGCATAAAAACAGCATTTGACCCCTATGTTCTATTTTTAGCCATGGTGGCCATGTTTGTCGATGGATCAAAACTTCGGATACAATCTATAAACTAGATACCCTAAGGAACATTTAGTTAAAGTTTGAAGGTATTTGGCCCAGTTGTTTCAGAGAGGAAGATTTTTGAAATAGTTCACGACGACAGACGACGACGGCTGCCAAGTGATGGCATAAGCTCACATGGGGTCCTTCGGGCCCTGGTGAGCTAAAAAGGAAAATAGCACGTGTAAGACATGTTATATGTTATATGTTAATCAAGACTCCTGGTTTTAGTGGTAGTTTTAGAAAAACTTATTATGCTAAATCTTTTAAGACACTGTACTGTTCCACGGACAATGTCGTTTCCGGAATTATTCTGCTCTGTTTGCACAACTTCATTTTGATGCAACTCAACAAACTTTGCGTTAAAGGACGATACAACACCGGTCTTAAAAATAAAGATCCGAAATTCAGGGTTTTTATAACCATTTTAAAAACCAAAAAGACAATAATCCGTCTTTATCAATAAAAGTACGCATCATCGAGGACATTTATAACCACACCAATAGCCTTATACCAAGTACTCCTTTCCGAAAAGATAATGACAATATTTGGATAAGGGAACTAAGTACTATAATGTCATATGGTTGCAATGATAACATCAAAGGATTCGGACATTTGTCAAGTCCAACCTGCAGTGATGTAAATATAATGAGCTTTAACTCTACTTTAAGACACAAACGTAGTCATGGGCAAAGAATATAACCATCCGCCTAATGTTAAAAAAAAGTCCAAATCGAAATCGAGATCGCCTTCTCGGAGTATTGATGACCTTCTTTCACATCTTCATCATCCACTGGGATTAAATTACATTATAACTTTTCTTTTCCGAGCCTGTTAATTTTCAAAAACGTATGAAAGAATGTGCACTTGACAGAGGATGCATTAATAAATTTTCTCCAATATATAGACTGGGTCAGTATAATCTTTGATGTATCTCTTTTCTGTCCAGAGAGATCGGAACCTAACATGAGAAAAAGAGGAAATTCCTTCCTGTTCAAATTACAAATAAAGGAAGGGATGATTATTAATAGCAACAATGTTCTGCATCACAAGGGAGTAACATCTGAAATTCCATTTTATTCTTATAACCAGTATGTTCCTATTGAATTCCACAGTTACACCAAAAACATTGCACCTAAAGTATGTAACTTTGAGCAAGCATTACAGGACCTTGATTTAGAACAATACATAAAAATTCCTCTATATTGCGACTATTCCTGCTCGCCTTATTATATTTACAGCCCCTTCTACCATACTATTACTGGCGATCTAAACATATCAATTAAACATGAACATCTCCGAAATGTGATATAATGTCATAAGTTAAGAGAACCCTAACATAGCAATTGGAACAAAAACTTCAAAAAAGTTACGAATTTCTGAGGACTACTATAGACCATGGAGTAAACGAGGACACTTTGTCAGAAGGGGTCAAAACAATCAGGTCTCTGAAAAAATCGCATTCATAAATTAAGAACTATGTGAATAGTCCTCCAATTTGCTGTTCAATGCAATTTTCCTTGACGCCATGAAGGACTTATGATTCGCCAAAATCTCATCCTTGTCAAATGATATGTTTTGTATTTGGGGATTTCCAGAGTGCTCTCTTTATTCCTAATTCTTTTACAAGACACTCTTAGTAGTAAGATTACAAGAATTTCTATATTTTTCGGTTTGATATAGCTCATATAGCGCGCATTTTTAAAATTAGTTCTAGTAATTCGAGATTAACTATTCTTTAAACTAATTATACATTTTAGTGCATGCACGCTTTATTTTTACAGTGAATGCGCATCTTTGACGCACAAGTATGAGTTGTCTGTGAGCCTAAAATCAATAATGTTGGTATGTGTATATCAATTGTTTTATAAAAAAAAATCAGAAAAATGCTGTACTCCTTGGAAAAATTCAAAACGGAAAGCCCCTAATCAAATGGCAAAATCAAAAGCTCAAAAACATTAAACGGAAGAATAGCAACTATCATATTCCTGACTTGGTTTCAGTAATTTACTTATGTACCAAAATTAACTAAAATTTAAGAAATGAAAAGAAATATTCTTAATGTTAATAAAACAAAATTGAAGCTTAGAACATCTGACCAGTTACTGGCATACATAGATCTATGTTTAAGCTAGATAAAACGGAACAAGTTATAAAACATATTTAAACATGTAAAAGTAAAAAGAAATACAAACAATCGAAATAGATATACCATCACAATTACACATACGCAAAACATGTTTTAATCGTATTTTTTCTTAATTATTTAGCATCAAGGATCACCGCCCCCTCCTCTTCTGTTGCAAAGCAAACTTACATTCCAGGATAATCATTTTTGTTGGCTCGGATTCTCTGACCATTGGCAATAGTGCGAATTTCTTCTGTACCAGGATCTAGGAAGAAAATAAATAGTTACTGTTATTTTTGTTTTAAATAAGTAAAGAACGTGTAATCTTTAACCATAAGGGTGAAATCTTGTAATTCATGCTGTTTTGCACTAAAGCATTTTTTTGGGTAAATATTTCAAATGTAAATCATGTTTACTGTATCTAACTATTAATTGAAATAACGTTATTTTGAAAGTTAAAAAATGAACTTCAATGTATTGTGAATAAAACAAGTTTATCTTAATGAAAACAAAATGTGTACCCAGTATGCCTCATCCGCACTATATTTTCTATGTTCAGTGAAGCATGAAGATGTGGTAAAAACTCTAATTTGGCATTAAATTTAGAAAGATCATATCATAAAGAACATGTGTAATAAGTTTTAAGTTGATTAGACTTCAACTTCATCAAAAACTACCTCGACCAAAAACTTTAACCTGAAGCGGGACAGACGGACGAACGAACGAGCAAACAAACAAACGAACGGACGCACAGACCAGAAAACATAATGCCCATGAATGTGGCAAAACAAATATGTATTGTGTCCGTCCGTTTGCCATTCCTTCGAGATCAAGTGTTGGTTTGGTAATAAATACATGTAATTTTGATATAAAAATAAAGATACAAATTAAATGGAATACACATAGCCAATACAATATAAACTATGTATTGAGCGCGATATCATGTTAATATAAATAAGAAGATGTGGTATGAGTGCCAATAACACAACACTCTATAAAAAGTTAAAAAATATATAGACATGCCCTTCGTCACGGAGTATTGGCTCACATCGAACAGCAAGCTATAAAGGGCTCCAAAATGAATAGTGTAAACAATTCAAACGGGATAGCCAACGGTCTAATCTATACAACAGAGAAACGAGAAACACTTAAGAACCAAACCAACAAACGAGAGCCATTGAACAACAGGCTCCTGACTTAGGACAGGGGCACAAAAAATCCAAACGAACAAAATATAAACTTCTTATATCAGTCCAACATGCGCAATCGTATTTTAATGCGCTAGTTTCCAAGGTAACAGTTATGTAGCCGACATATTACCCTTCTGTACATGGACACATTATTCCGACTAAGAATTAAGATGTTCTAGTTCTTTTTCCTAAATGTCGCATGCTTAATCTGTTATCTGTATAATAAATTCTGCCAGTCAAGGCACATCTCCTTGTACAGCTGGAAAAGCAGCAAACGTCAATTTTGAGGTAGCCTAGCTAGGTTATTGCATGGAACAGTTAAGAAATAGAGGCAAGCACGCCACCGTAAAATCACATCATTAGGATTTCACATAAACATCAACTAATAATTTATCTACTCGTTTAATAAAATGTAAGAAACCAAAAGAAGTATTCCTAATGTTTATGTAACAAAATTTTCAAGTAGAACACATGACCAGTTACTAGCACATATAGATTCATGTTTAGAAAAGATTAAAAGTTGTGGGCTCAAGATTTAAATCTTGTGCGCACAAGATTTATATTTGTATGCACAAGAATTAAAGTCGCGCGTAAAACTATTCTAATAACTTGATAAGCAGTCGTAAACTTACTTGTGGATGTTAACAAATTAGATTCCATCAATAAGTACAGGCCAGTCGCCTGACGTCTCCACACCTGCACAGTAGTAAACTTACTTGTGGATGTTAACGAATTAGATGCCATCAATACGTAGAGGACAGTCGTTTGACGGCTTCACACATGCGCAGTAGTAAACTTACTTGTGGATGTTAACGAATTAGATCCAATCAATAGGTACAGTTCAGTCGCTTGAGGTCTCCAAACCTGCGCATCAAATGATCCTGTGGCGGCGGTGTGAAACTTCCACTCATACACGAAACCACAACAGTCATAACCAAATTCACTAGTTTGAGTCAACACAACAAGAACTCCTGAAAGTATATTTTTTTTATCGAAAATCAAATCTTATTTACCTTCATTTTATTATCTTTACATCATCTTCTTGCTCGCTTAAGTTTCTCGGCTTTGTTTCTTAAGTTCTAAGTCTTCCCGGATTATTCAATGTGAAGAGTCAAAACTTAATTTTATGGTTCAATAAACTCAAAATAAATAATAGCCATTCATTAAATATGTTAAATAATAAAAATAAATCTGTTTGAAATGTCTTATCCAATTTCTCTTAATGCAAATAAAATATGTTAAAACAAAATTTTGATTAAATTATAAGTGCACTATCTTTTCGTGTGTATTCTGAGGTTCTAGTTTTATGATGTCATTTTCAAACATATAAACATGTTTTGGTTATTCACGATTAAAAACAAACTTCAATTTAGAAACTCTTTGTCAAATTTTGTTCATATCCTCGCATTAAAAATGAATGTGTAGCACAAATAGTTGTCTTTAAAGCAATATTTTGTATTTTCTTTTTTAAGCGAATTAGTTTCGTTTAAGGATGTTTGCTACTCCATTTTAAAATAACAAGCTTTTAAAAAGACTGTTATCAATTGATGGTGTGTAAAAAAATTTGAACTAAAAAGGCGGGGGAAAAATGCATGGCCCGTGTGCTTGTTTTCGAGATATAAGCCATTAAGAATTTGGCGGGAAATAATTCTCTTTAGATTTTTCCTACCATGATTTAACAGTAAAAAAATAACAAGGATTTTCTAAAATTTTCAAATATGGCTTTTTAAACTATATGTAATAAAATTTTAAAAAGAAAATAGGGGTTAGCGGGCATTTTTTAATGGGACTATATAGATAAAACCAGAGAAATCCGAATATCTGTCAGAAATTCAAAAACAAGAGAAGCGAACATCCTTAAATCCGGGGGTATCTCAAATAAAATTTTGCATAAAAATATGCAGGCTGTGTAATATTGTATAAAAATTTCTTTCACGATCGACGGTTTAGGACTGAAATATAGATTATACCTTGTATATTTAATGATCCTTTTATTCTCTATTTTTTTTAATTTCCTTTATTCTGTATAGTTTTGGAATTTTTATTCTGCACTTATAACTGATTGTTCAATATTCTGTAAACCCAAACAGAAACTCATATTTAATTTGGAGGCCTTGGCTCATATAGAAAATTGTTATTGTAACTTTTCAATAATAGGGACATTTAGGACAACTATACTTAAAATGAAAATTCTATCGGCCTTTTTCTATTACCAAATGAACTATTAAACATAACAGTTGTTCTATATATCATATATAATTTGAGAGGCCTTGGCTCGTACAGAAAATTGTTATTGTAAATTTTCAATAATTGGGACATTTGGGACAACTGTACTAAACATGAAAATTATGTCGGACTTTTTCTATCACCAAAAGAACTATTAAATATAACAGTTGGACGATTATTACTTTTGTTTCTAATTTTACAGGACAGATATTAACTCCTTTATTCTATCATGAGATACTATATTAAAAAACAAACATTCCAAGTTGATCATTTTGGAAACTTATCATTTATTTTAATACCATGATACAATGTAACTTTTATTTGTGAAACATGTAATCGTAGGTTACCTGTTTCAGCGTTTACATCAATTTTGTTGGTAAGTCCGTTTTTCTCTCCAGTAGTTTCGTCTTTCGTGCATACGGTCAAAGCACTAACATCTACAATAAACAATTTCAGATTATTAATGAGGGTCTCAATCTGAAAATATTTATGGAAGAACAAAAAATCAAATGGTAAATTCACGGCAATTAAAAAAATAACATAAAATACATTTACGATGCTTTTGTCAACTTGCAAGATTTTGATTTTTAAAAGAACAAAAATACAAAAAGTAAAAACATGAAAACACGTTGCACAAAAATTACACTTTTTCACCAACATTCACAATAAGTGTCTTTCACTGTGGAGAACATGTCGTTTAGAACGTCCATACGTATGCTTTAAAACCTTATAGTTTTGTAACGTGTTTTGAAAAATCGTTTGAATTTGATAAGGATTTTTTTTCATGCAATTGTTAACGAAGAACTACATCCGATAATTTAATTTCCATACATTCGTGTCCCATAGTTTTGGTATCAAGCTCACCCGACGAAAAGTGATTTAACTTGTCAAGGTCACGGAAATCGGTATGGTTAAAAACATTTGTATACTTTACAATGAAGAATTATTTTCAGTGTTGCTTTTGTAATAGTTTAATATTTAAGATAAACGTTTTAATTTTGCCCCATATAAAAGTGTTCATTTATCTGTTAGCTCTTTTGTGTGTGTGTGTGTGTGTGTTTTTTTTTTCCAACGTCTTGGTCAATCAGCAACTCTTTTTTTCAGATTTTGTTTTAATTTGTTTCTTTTGAATAATGACTAGAAACAAATTTTAGAATGACAATATTGATATCTTCATTTTACAGGTAAAATATTAGCGTATTATTACAAATTTCTAACTTGAAACCACCAAGGAGAAAATACAGAATCTACAAATCAAATTGCGAAAAGAGCATGATGCCTCGTTCACACGTACCTTTAATTCGAATTGAATTCGAATCGAATGCGAATCGAATTCGCTAATCGCGTTCACACACTCTTCTTTTTTTAATTCGAATTGATTCGAATTGGCTAATTCTAATTAACTAATTCGCATTAGAAATACGTTTTTATTAATCCGAATTAAAAGTAAACGTCGTTAAGACAGTAAAGCGAATTTGACGCGCATTCTAATTCGAATTAGAATTGACGTTAGGACGTTAAACGTTTCGAATGCGAATTAGTTAATGCGAATCGAATTCGAATTACGTGTGAACTGAGCATTAACTAATTCGAATTATTTTAATTCGCATTCGAAACATTTAAAGTCCTACCGTCAATTCTAATTGGAATTACAATGCGCGTCAAATTCACTTTTCGGTCCAAACGACGTTAACATTTATGCTGAGTTCACACGTAATTCGAATTCGATTCGCGTTAACTAATTCGAATTAGTTTAATTCGCATTCGAAACGTTTAACGTCCTAACGTCAATCCTAATTCGAATTGGAATGCGCGTCAATTTCGCTTTACTGTCTTAACGACATTAACTTTTAAATCGGATTAACAAAAACAAATTTTTAATGCGAATTAGTTAATTCGAATTAGCCAATTCGAATCAATTCGAATTAAAAAAAGAAGAGTGTAAACGTGATTAGCGAATTCGATTCGAATTCAATTCGAATTAAATTGTCCGTGTTAACGAGGCATAAGTATGCATAAAGCTACTTAAGGTGGTATGGGAGTCTAAAATAAAAATGATAGAATTTGTTCATACTTTGCCAAAACGTTATATCTATTGATACATGTTGAAAAATATAATAAAAATGATAGGTCACCGCGCATTTTCTCAAGCTACAGGACAGGACAAAATGACACATTTTGTATGGATTATACAGGAAAAAACACCATTTTGTGATTAGAAACTAAAAAAAATGATAGAATTGTTAAATACTTCAGGAAAAGATAGCTTTCAGACACTGCTTTGAGAATATCAAAAGAAAAGATAGGGTCACCGTACGTTTTTTCCGGCTAAAATACAAAATAGGAAAATTCCATACAGAATCCTTCAGAAAATGCACTTTTTAAGAGTTACCTCCCCTTAAAATGCCAATTTAAAAAAATAAATAAAAACAACCAAAAATAATTAACATTTGCAAAAATATCAATATTTAGAAGTTATATTCTTATAAATTGGTACTTTTAAATGAAAATGTACATTAAACATCTGCATTCCTGCATCAAATTTTGCTAACTTGATTGAAAATCTGGACCTTTGATTCTCTGTTTTTTACAATCCAAGATGGAGGAAGACACCCATACCACCTTAAGTTAAGATTTTCCTTAGTAAACACTTAAGTTAAGGAAACTCCGCCCTTTTTATCTAAGTGGTATGCATCAAAAATCTTAAACTAAGTATTTCCTAAGTAAAATCTTAGTTGTTTTAAGTCACGCCCAAAAATTAAGTGGTATGCATAAAACTCCTTATACTAAGGAAACGCCTAAGATAACACTTAAGTCTAAGGTACCTATAGAGCTACCTTAAATTTTCAAAAATAGTTAAAAATTAGTCGAAAGTTTGCGTTTTTGGTAGAACATTATTATGTTAGCTACAATTTGATTGATTAATATATATATATATCAGTAATAAACTAATTACTCGTTTATTTATTGCTAAATGATAAGTAAATATTAAAGATCATCGTTATTTTCTTCGAATCACGTATAATCAACAAATCAAGAGATAACAGTGGGTATAGTTATATATACTATTTCCTAATCTCGATGTTATGTATACCGAAAAGTACTGAGTGTTACACACATGTAATTCATGGTACTTTTTTTCTTTTGTTTACTTTGTACGTGCACGGTTTTTTTTAATTATTAAAATACACCGCGCGGTATCAATTTTAACAGTTAGTTAAAAACCGAATCAAGGAATGAAGAGAGCATGAAAAACCACACTTTATATATGTATGGGGGTGCTTTCTGTTTTGCCGGGTGGATGGGGTTGGGTGGGGGTGGTGCGTCATTTGAACTTTCAATTCAGTTTTATTCTAAAGATGTAGGGCATACCCTAATTTTTTGTTCACTTACCGGGACAATATCGAAAAGTTTTAAGAGGTGGATTTTTTTTCATAAAAGGGGGGGGGGGTATGAAACAATTAGGTTGATTGTTTGGAATCACTGTTACGGCAGTCAGAAGTCCCCATGGAATTCGTCGGTTATATAAGGTATTTGTGATACCTTACTCGTTTTAAACTATTTTTTCATATTACCTTATATATTCAGAGAGATATATTGCGGTTCGAAAATATTTCTAAGTTCGTTAAGATGTGGAGAATATACTTACTGTAATAATTTGTTTTAGTAAAGATTGTAGGACTTTTGAAATATACCCTAGTTTGTATATGGATTTCTGGAAAACAATCTACCCTCCCTCTTTTTTTGTTGTAAAAGGGAAGTGATAAAAATGTTAATTTCACATCAAAATAGATTTTTTTAAACTATAAGCAAATATAGGCAAGGGTTCTGGACAGGGAGATGGCAGCGCAGAATAAGCTCAACGATAAGTGAACATTTTATTGAAAAAAAGTGTTTTGTAAAATTATTTGTTAGCACATGCATGCTTACAATGCTGTACTCAGTCTTGTGCTACGCCACTGATTTAACCTTGATCGTGTTTTGTTAGAGTTTAAAACATATTGTTGTCTCCAGAAAATATTACACCCATGAAAGATAATTAAAGATTAAGTAGAGGAAAGTTTTGGATTACCAATGCTCATCCGTCAAAGCATCAACCATAAAAAGCGTTGTCTTATATGCGCCAATTGTTCATCATTAAACTATGTTACGTTCTATTGAATTGTTTTACATGTCTATATCAATTTAACCCCAGCTCTTTAAAATAAAAGCATGCATTGATCAATAAATTAAAATAATCATAACAAACTTTTTCACGGATGAGTACATGTGATGAGCTAAAATTATTATACGGTAACTAGAGAAAGGTTCCGATTTAAGTATTCCTTAGTTAAGTGAATACTTAAGTAAGTTTATGCATACCATTTAAGAATTTGACTAAACTAAGGAAATTCTTAGTGAAATCTAAGTTTAAGGAATACTTAAGTTAAGATGTTTTATGCATACGGCCCCCAGGTTCTTTGTAAAAATAAACATATAATTAAATACGCTATGCAAAACGATTTTTTTTATTAGAATTGCTGTATCTTAAAATGTACTAGTATACAAACTGTTAACTGTTTAAACATGAAATATTTATTGTTTATATTTTTCATATTGTACTGAATTATATATTACTGTCACCTTGATGGTTTTTTTTTTTTTGTATATTGTACCAGAGACATATATATGTCTCTGATTGTACTTATTTGGAGAGGATTGTGCTTGGTTGTTAAAACTTGATTCCAATACTTTTGTTTATTTTGACAATAAAATATAATAATAATAAACTAAGTACCGTGAAACAATGATTGATATGTGAACCGCTAGACTTTAATTGATATGTGAACCGCTAGATTTTAATTGATATGCGAACCGCTAGATTTTTGAGACTATTGTCTTAAAATGAAGAAAAAACAAAAAAATCTTAATAAACTAAAACATAATACATAATATAAAAAAAGTAAATTTATCTAAATCAATTTAGGTCTTACCATATAATTTCCATAACAGGACAAGTGCTGCAAATACGATGTTGTTTTTAATGGTCATTTTTATAAAATATGATATATTTTCTACGGATTATACATGACTTTATGTGAACGCGTCTTTGGGTCTCTTATTTCTACATTTGAAAGTCTGTGAACGGAAAGGTTTGTGTTATTTAAGTGTGACAACTTCTTTCATTCATATTCATATTGTTAAACATAAAATCAAATAATTTAAATTTCAACATTGTTATAGTAAACAAATCTTATTTGCCCTTTTCTATTGGTTAGAACGATGTATTATACAATATATTTGAAAGTACAAATAATAATCGAATTAAATTTTTTTATATGAAATTAACACTTGTTCCATTATCGTCAGCACGTTTACAGATTTGCGTCATGATATTGTGCTACTGCTTTCATTGAATAATAATTTATTCAACGTTTTACTTGAGTAAATTTATTTACTTTGTTTGCTTATTTTCTTTATATTTTTGTGAAGTAAAATAATAATCACGTGACGGCTTATATCATCTAGTTATTGTATAGTTATCAGTGGCATTCCAGAAAGTTATGAAATATTTTGTATATGATAGTACACTCTTCGAAAATTACAAGTCAATACATATAGGACTAGTCCATGATTACTCTGACGTCCAACGGCTGTTTTGCCAGAAAAGCTGGAGTCCATGATTACTCTGGCGTCCAACGGCTGTTTTGCCAGACAAGCTTGGGGACAGCCCCCCCACCCCAGCTTGTCTGGCAAAACCGTATATTCAGTTTTATATAAAACTCAGACATGACAAACAGCTAAACCAATCAAACAAAAGAATCAAGTCTGATTAATGACCAAACAAGAAAAAAAAAAAAGATACCTACCAACGACAACTTCTGAATTACAGGCTCCTGATTTATGACAGTCTTGATTAGAAAGTGGCGTGGTTGAACACGTATATTAGTATCCATCCCCCTAAACTACGACATAAGTGAAATAGCACAACATAAAAACAAACTGTAAAAATCATTTGCAAATGACTTCTTTTATTGAGTACCATTTCCGTTGGTCACATAACATAAATAAAATACATGAAATAAAACGTACTAGCAAACAAGAGTCTGCTGAGAGGAAATTTATTGTAAAATTAGCACAAAACAATCATGACAAAAGAAGATTCCTCGTAAGGGCATCGTTTACTTGTTATACGATGATCTTATAAAAATATAGCATTTTGCACACACGATGCAAAGCTGCAGAGATCTAAATTTACAAAAAAATATTCATTTCGAGTTTCTAGGATAAATCATGTTTTTATACCTCAGTATGTTTTTTCTATATAAAAAATAATGAAAAATTTGTGCTGTTTCATTCCACAGACTATTTGCCAGTCAATAGTTTCAAAGACTATTAACCCGGTTAATAGTTTCATAATCACCTTTCCCGTACTCATTCATGCTTATTTTTCATTGGACAATAATGATGTCATTGACTATTTTGCTTGGCAAGGTCAAACTCTAATATTGTAAACGGTATAATCTGTTTGTGTTGATTGTAATTTCACTTACAAGAACCAATGCCTGTACCGAGTCAGGAATATGACAGTTTTTGTCCATTCGTTTTTGATGTGTTTTGTGATCTTACATTTTTATTTTTTTTTTTTTTTATAAAAGAGAGGAACATTTCGCACGCATTTTTTTAAAGATCTAAAATATAGTACCTTATTCATAATATGGGTTCGGTCGTCATATTCTAAAAGTGAATTTGCGTTTGGTGTACTTTAGCTTAAATTGATATCATTTGCACGGAATTAACACAAGTATTTCTAGTCTTGATTGCAATTAATGAAATATTTACAAATACAAGAAGAACTATACAAAAAAATGTATAGTTCATCTTGTGCATGTCAAGTTATGTGACATTTTTTTTCTTTTCTTTCAGATGATATATGTACACTTTTAGAAAATTAGTTTATTTGGTATATAAAATACTTAATGACTGTGTTGTTCGGTATAATAAAACACATAATGACTGGTTGTGCGGGTAATAGCAAGTTTATTGTCCATTCGCATACCAACTATTGCTCTCGGCTTTGCCTCGAGCAATAGTTGGTATCTCAGGGACAACAAACTAGCTATTACTCTCACACCCAGTGAATAGGTGTATAATACTAAGGCGGCAACCCAACATGCACTATTGACCAAACTCGAACGGCATGGGTACACAACTTGGAAATAAAGAGCCATACATGTATTTGACTCATTCCTCGTAGCATATCAACTGAACCTTTATTTATACATATCAACAGTGAATACACGGATGTTTTAGTAACAAGTTCTAATAGAACGTGAGTCTAATGTGGTTTACAGCATTTTAACCTGACCATGATTAAATAAACTGAAACATCTGATAATGGCCGTTAGTTTTCTCGTTTGAATTGTTGAACATTTGTTATTATGAAGCCTTTAATGGCTTACTTTGCGATTAAGGTTATGTTCATTGCTGAAGGCTGTAAGTTGAACCATAGTCATTCTTTAAAACTTCTATGTTACTTGGAACTTGGTAGATAGTTGTCTCATTGGCAATTGTACCAAATCTTCTTTTTTTTAATGAAACATATTTTTAAAAGTTTTTATCGGTTCCGAATAAAAAAAACCATACTTCTTTTCTTTATTTGCAAAAGCTTGACAGCTCCTGATAGCCTCGTTTAAAACATAGATCAAGCTACACCTAAATAATTTCAGTTCCATTGACTTGAGATCCGGTTACTTCATTTATTTCTACACATTGCTGCCCTGTGTTTTACTACCTTTTGTTTACTTAAGTGACGAGATTCATGCTAGCTCTATGTGCGAAGCAGCATGTAACTAATGCCACTGTTGTGAATCTACTCCTATGACTGGCTATTAGGATGAATTTGGCTATTAATTTTAAGTGTCTTCAAGGTAGATAACTTGAAAGTTTCTATGTTACTATACATTCCTGGCTTTCAAATTGTGTATGTTTTAGCGTTATATTTTGGGAGGTATTCTAATGATTTACTAGCACTGTGTCGATACTACTTCTAACGGACTGTCGTTCTCCGAGGATATCTCCAGTTCAGAAGTCAGTGCTGCGGTACCTACATGATTCACAACACTTTGTACTTTGTTGATAAATTTAGAAAGCGTTCCCTCAGGTAAAGTTGACTTTGCATGAATTTGGATATTCATTTTGTTTCCATTTTAGTCATATTGTCCCGATGAAGGAAACAGTATAATAACAAAAACATTGAACTCCTGGAAAAATCGAAAACGAAAACACCGTAATCAAAATTAAATGGCAAAACCAAAAGCTGAAACAGATCGAAGGAAAATACAGGGGGGGGGGGTATTTACATTAAGCACGTAGGATTGTGAAATGATTTATTGAAGCCAAAATTTCTTTTCATTAGTTTTAGTGTGATCCACCTAGAAAAATGGGGTTCATAAAAGAAATTTCTGTTTTTCAGTCTTTGCAGGGTTTGAAATCTTAATGTCAATCAAAACGAAGGTCAAATACCCTAATATTCCTCCCTTATATTTGAAATTATTTTGAATTAAGAAATATATCTCCCTCATGCAAATTCGTTTATCCTTATTCGACTTTGGCTTTATATTTTTTTGCCTTCTTTGGTTTACGCTGTGTTATATTTCTATTTGTATCCATCTGATAAGTTAAGTCTTTTGTGGAGAGCTGTCTTTTTGTCAATTATACTACATCCTTTTTATATTTGGCTCTACGTTTTTACAAACTACATATATTAATAATCTTGGGACTCTCTAATATTTTGGCCTCGAGCATGACTGAAGAGATATTCATTGTTGAAATTGCATCTGGTGCAGAAAAATATTGGTACCATTAATGTTATTAAGTCTTTGGGGTCAGTACTATTTAATAATTGTTCGGCTTAGATGTATATACGTGCCTGTGTAAAGGACTGTTGCTGTGTATAGACTTACATGAAGAGTAAACGATGTGAAGTTTAACTAACGCCGCTTGGAACGTTGACCGGGATAGAAAGTTTTTTTTCATTTGATTTTCACACTGGTTATTGTCATTTTATATCTTGATATATGATTATTGACGTCCCGATAGATTAGAAGTAAAGTTTAAAGCATTAAGTTAACATCAGTTAAAACAGAGTTGCAATCATCGACTTGCGGAAAATGTGATAACTTGCGGATGTTAAAACATCCCATAATAGCTTGATTTTATTTCGACATAATAATATTTTAGTCACTGATTTGTTCCATGAAACTGCCAAACCACAACATACATTTTTTTAATGAAAGAGGACTACACTTTTCCATACTGAGATTTCATTTGAATTTAAACATGAACGTACCTTCATTTAAACACTTAAACGGTTCTAGACAGATGACATATAATGTGTTTCTGTTATATTTCGATGAAATAAGAAGACTATGAGTTGCTTTTCATCATTTAGTCATTTTCATAATTTCCAATGCAAAAAAAGATATCATTCAATTATTATCACATCTGTATTAATTTAAGAACATTCTAATTATGTGAAATATGAATTATTTCAGAAAAATTTATTGCAAAAAATAGCTAACAAATAAAATCAAGGATACCAGGCTGTCAATTGTGTACGTTAAACCGAGCGGTTTTTTTTTTACACAAAAGCGGTCGAATAAATAAATAAATATACAATAAATGTGCAATTTCAGAAAATATATAATTTATTTGTATGAGCTTTAGAAACAGGACGAAAAGCGAAGCCACGTTCATAACAAGTCAGGAATATGAAACTTTAGTTATTCATATCTAAAAGCATTGTCTCTATTTTCTCAAATAAATCGACGTAGTTTAAACGCGGACCGCGAAGAGGACCCTAAAATAAACTTGTACCGAAAAGGGAATATCCACATTACACATTGCTACAAAAAGAAAGCGGGATGTCAGGAAACTGTATTTGTACATACAAGTACAAATACAACTGTACAGCAAATGATTATTATACCTGTTACATGTAAAATAGTTAGCTAATTGCAGGATAAAAAAACCCATAAAGCACGAAGTTGTAGAGCATTGGAGACTAACAATTACGTCAGGTTTTGACCAATACAACTAAGATCATCTATTCCTGTGGGTAGTAAATCCTTAGTATTTCGAACAATATGGAGTTTTGTAAACATTTAATTTCTATGATATGACTATATCAATGATCATTTATGTCAACACACAGTTTACGGTAGTTTAATGTGAGTGCACATTTTGTACAACATTTTCGGCATTTATAAATAAAGACACAGGTAAAATAAATAAATAAACAACTTTTAAAAACCGTGGTAATAGTAACATAAATATAGCACTTTTCGAATTCTTGAATAAATCATAAACGTCATTCTTTCCCTGTTACATATCACATAGATAATCATAAAACACAAAATGTTATCGTCATTATTTCTGAAAAAAATAGGCAAAACATAATCTGAATTAATACTGAAGAACATCACATTTACGAATACATGTAACAATAGAGTTATACTTTAATATCTTTCTCGAATCAATATCTTTGAAATGATTTCATTGGCCTTTTCCGCTTCTTTTTACGCATGCTACAAAGAAAAAATGAACATGATAACGAAAAATATCTTCCACGGTCAGTCATAATTACCGTCATACAAGGTGATCTTTCATTGGGGATCTACAACTATGACCAAAAAGGTGAAGATAAAAACTCTATCACTAATTTATCAGGACTCCTATAATCTATAATCGATCAGCAAAATAACGCGTGACCGAACAACATTAATAATTAAATTCGTCAATTAGTGTGTTGTTCGGTTATTCGTTCAATATCTTTCTAAATTTGAACTCTCCGATTAGGTTACACATTTTAACATGTCTTCTTAATCTAGTTATAATTAAGGTCTGGCTGTTATTTTTGATTGTTTACATCTTTGTCCGGCTGGTCTTTGGTGGATACCTGTCTCATTGACAAGCATATCACAGCTTTATTATATACAGTAGGTCATTTGCATGTATGGCAAGCAAAAAACGTTTAAAAAAACCACGATTTAGTTCAAAAAATTAATAAACATAATATTGCCCATAAAATAAATAAAATAAAGAGGTAGCAGTAGAGTTGGATTTTATCTATCCCTTGTGGCAACACAGCTCTGTATGCATGTGACTAATATTGGATGTATTATCTCTTCTCGTGGGTATCAATTTTCGTAAATTGAGAAAAAAATGTATTTTTGTGCTTAATATTATTTCGTGGTTTGACTTAAGTCTACATACAAGCATATATAAACTTTCTACCTTGTTGACAATTTGAATTTGCTGTGCACCTTTACGTACAAAATCCACGAAAATCGGTTTCCAACGTATACTAATTGCTGACATATAGCAATCTATGATTGTACACAATTGATAAGTAACATGTATATAGAATTGTATCGGCAACTCACCTCCGTTCTTTTTTCTTCAAACATGAACAATTCGATTTATAGAGAGTGTGTACAGCAACACAGAAGGTGGCAAAAAGAATAAACATCAGAGGAACGAACCAAGCCATGTTCGGAGAATATCGAAAGAACGTTAAGTACTCGATACCATCCCCTGGAGTAATTGGCGCCACATAAGTTGTTGGAAATACAACATAAACCATCGTGAGGCCCTCCCTGGCTCCTGGATCTACCCCATATATGGTTAGATTCAATGTTGAACCCTCAGTATACTGAGTTAAACTCTCGCTGACAAATATCGAACCATCTTGTACTACATCGAACAAACCATAGTTGAAATCTTCGAGTGCAATGTGGTAAAAGACATTTCCTAAAGTAAAGACAGAAATGTAAAATATTAACTTAAATATGTTGTTGGACTTGATACAACCATTAAGTTTTGCATATGCAGGAATTTACTGTGCAAGGGTATGGTTAATATTGTAAACTCCGGGCGTTCCTAAATATATAAAGGGAAAACCCAGAAGATTTTAAAAACTCATAAATTTTAGAGAACTCTGTAGATGCGCTTCTGAAGCTTCCTCCGATTGCCACTATATATATGCTTTAGACCAATGAAAAGATAAAAACAAATTATGATATTTATATTTGGCTAAACCAGAATTGTTTTCAAATGTCTCTTTTATCTTCAATCAATTGTTTTCTAATCTCTTCTAATAGAAGTGAAACGAAAACACTTCTGAAAACACTAGCATAGGGTAACGTTTGTGTAAATATACTATACTAGCGATTATTATAACTGCTTATCCTTCTAGAGTACCTGATTCATATGATTGTTGGGGTCGTATTAGAGCAGTAGGACAACATTTGCCCTATTGTTGACGTTAACCTATATCACATGTATTGTTTACTACATGTGAAGCAGGATCGGCTATATATCCTTTGCACCTGCGATCACGCCTGGTTTTCAGTTTGGTTCGTGTTGCTCAGTCTTTAGTTTTCCATGTTATGTCGTGTTGTGTTTTTTTCTCTTGTTTGTTGCCATGGCGCTGTGAGTACATTTTCGGTTATGGTGTCCATAGTTTATTTTGGTTTATCTTCAACCATTTTGTTTCTTATACATCGTTAGCTTTTAAACATTTGGCATTGAGCGTTCCTGAGGATGGTAAATCATGAAAAGCGCTTCGGACGCATGAAATTCATAACGTGTTGCTTAAATTTTTTTGCATCTTTTTCAGTAATTACCTTATTTTCTGTCTCATCTCTTTTGTCGTTATTTAAGCTCTAGTATAGATTGTACTTTTACGGACATAGGGCGAATTTGCCCTGTACCAAGTCAGGAAAATAGCCTCTGTAGTGTTGTAGTCTCTTATATTTGATATGTTTCTCCAGTTTTTGTTTGTAACCCGGATTTGTTTTATCTCTATCGATTAATGAATGTTGAACAGCGGTATACTACTGTTGCCTTTATTTGTAGTCTTACTGGTGTAAACTACGGGTTTCGGTTTTTTGAATGGTTGGTTGTTTGGTTTAAAATAATTTCCGGGTAACAAGTAAAGAAATATATTTTGATTCGGTTTTTCCCCTGTTTGTTCAAACCACCAAGAGGTTGCTAAGTCATCAAAATACAAACGAAAATGGTGCTAGCATTCATCCTCTGCATCAAGTGTGTTTATGGTTACAAAACGAAAACAACATGCTGTGTAAACTAAAATGACAAGAATAGGCTTATAAACGAAAAAGGCAAACTAAAACCACTTAAACATACATTGTAACTGAATGATAGACTTACCATAATTTCCAATATCTTTATCAATTGCTTGTACTTGTCCAACAAATGCCCCAACACTTGAAGTAACTGGTATGTAAAACGTGTATTCACTATATATAAACACAGGTGAATTGTCATTATCGTCTAATATAGTTATATTAACATATGCCATATCTGTATATTCATCATCAGTTATATAAACCTTACAGTCTATCTTAGACGATGTACCAACTATGTCTAGATCATAGTCTGTTGAAAACGAGAAAAGACCAGTCGATGAATCTATGTCCAAACGACCCGTGTCGGCACCACAGTCAAGAGAAAATTTTAATGTGTCACCATCTACGTCTGTCAACTGGTAATATGGATTCTGAATCATAGTTCCTCCCTAAAAAAATATTATAAACGATATTAAACAGTAGGAACTTGAATTCTGGAACGTGTTTTGCATAATAAAAAATGTGTATGTATATTCGTGATGGTGTTTACTACACAAATCTACCAACGTAATAATTTATAAACAAGTTTCTGGAATCCATTGCTGTTAACATACTACAAAAAAGGTGGAACAAATTTACTCAATGAATTGTCTATAGTCGATAGTATTTATGAGAGAGAAAAAATGAAAATCGGAATGTAAGAGAAAACTTCAGCATATCACTTGAAAAAGGACGTGAGTGAGTAAATTTAAGTTCGAGTCATCCTATATGTACATTAAAAAGAGTATCGTGGGATCACTGGAGCTCTGAACTCAGTATGGTTAATCAAAAAACAACAAAAGATGCGAAGATTAAACCATTTACATAAAGTAGGACACTGATAAAAACCAGCATACTACAAATCACCAAAACATCATTCAAAGCATCATTTGATATATTGCAAGTAAAGTAATATTGAACTTACACTATTTTCTGAAGTTGTAATTGAGTAATACTTCTTTGTAAACACCGGCGCCTCGTTTACATTCTGTATATTCAATGTTATATTCGTAGTATCTTCCAACAGAGAATCCGACCCAGTTATCACCAGCAAAAATGACTTGAATGGAA
The DNA here is from genome assembly GCA_019925275.1 of Mytilus edulis. Taxonomy (NCBI): domain Eukaryota; kingdom Metazoa; phylum Mollusca; class Bivalvia; order Mytilida; family Mytilidae; genus Mytilus; species Mytilus edulis. The sequence goes on along the minus strand of CM034360.1, from coordinate 16,609,435 downwards.
TTGTCTCGTAATCAATATCAACCAAAGATGTTATTAATCCAGCTGAAAAAAACAAGGAGAATGTTATTTCGTTACTTGTACGCTTTAAATTCGGATTATGTTGCATTAAACTTGGGATATATTTTTGTTTTATTTTTAATTGTTTTAAACTAATCAAATATTGATGGATTTTCCCAACTAGATGGCGGCTCACTACTTAGTTACGACATGTGAATTGTGATATTTTGCCATTTGATAATGCTTTCGTTTGAACTTTCCTTAGAGTCTGGTAATTTTGTTAATTATCGGTGGTGCTCGCTTCAGGCAGTTAGAAGTCCAAAATCGTTTAAGATTTTGAGTAGATAGCAACGATAGCTTAAAATGTGAATAATAATTATTAATTAACAAATTTAAGTACCTCTACAAAGGTTGTTTTTTTTTTATGTCAGAATTATTATATCTGAATAGTTTGAATCCCTTCAATAAGTAAACCTTTTTTTGTTCTTTGGGTGTTTGTCAGTTTGACATTTTAGCAAAACACATTACATGTCAATACATTAAAAAAACTATTTTGCAACAGCAATGTATATGGCTGAATGATATTTAGGTTTATGAATATTTGTGAGTGGATTCGTAACACTATCTTATTCTTAAACTCCACCAATTGTTATAAATATTTGATACTCATTGACGAATAATGAAATCCTCCTATTAGGAAAGGGAATGAAATTTATCCCTAATCCAAAACGTAATAATATACGAAAACAAATATTAATGGATTTTAACGAGCTAACTAGAAAAATGAGATGTAAATTCCATTACTCAGGAAAAAACAACAACAAACATATTCATCCATTATATTTACAATCGGGGCATATACCACCCAGAGGAAATGTAGCCCTAGAAAATTACTTAATTGACACAAAACTAGATATATCAAAACTGGAGGTTAAACAGTTTAGAGACAATTTGTCAAAATTAGAACGCAAAGCTCTAATAGAACTTAAACATAATGATAGCATTTATATATCTAAAGCCGATAAAAATAACACAACAGTGATTGTAAATAAGATCGATTACATCAAAGCAGGAACAAGTCACCTTAACAGTAATCATTACTTGAAAATAAATGAACCAACTACTAACGTTGTTGTAAAATCTATAAAAGATATTGTTGAAAATCTATATAGGAAAAAAGAAATAGATTCACAAACTTATAATTTCTTGAAGAGTAATAACGAATCAAAACATGGGCACATGTACCTTCTTCCAAAAATACATAAAATCAATCTAGAAATAATTAATGAGGCATTTCGAGATGGTCATATAGTTGGAAACATAAACATTCCTTACCGACCAATCATCAATAAGTGTAACTTTCCCACGAGAGGCATTGAAAGATTACTGGATCTAATTTTAAAACCATTATTGAAGAGGCATAACTTTTACATTCAATATACAAAAGACTTCATTAATAGAATTGAGTCACATGAGGTCAAGAAAGATTGCATTCTTATTGCCTATGATGTAACGTCCATGTACACAAATATGAACATTGATAACTTAGAAGAAACAATTATCAATGCATTAGAATCAATTGACACACAAGAATATACTTTAAAAATTCCCAACAAAAAAGATTTAACGGCATTTGTTAAATTAATACTAAGAAACAATGAATTTGAATTCAATGGACAATTATACAAACAAATTATAGGAGCGCCTATGGGTGGCATATTTTCTCCGACATGCACAGATTTACATCTGTCTGTACTATTAATAAATATTTTAGATGAGTTCCAATGGAGAGAAAACATAAAATTACACTGTCAATACAGAGATGACGGTTTTATGGTCTTCACAGGCACATTAAAACAGGTTGAAGATTTCTTTAACATAGCGAACAAAATTGACCCTCTACTTAAATTCACATTTGAGGTGTCTAGTTCTAGTATGACCTATTTAGATACCGAAGTGTACAAAGGTAAAAGATTCCATAATAATAACATCCTTGATGTTAAATCACATATTAAAAAAACTGAAACCTATCAATATTTACCAATCACTAGTGCACATTCGAAACACACATTCACAAGTATTACAGTGTGTGAATCTATTCGTCATATTAGAAATAATAGTGACATCAATGAGTTAGATAGACATTTAACTAACTTACAAGATAAGTTAGTTGAAAGAGGATATTGTAAAAATAAAACAGAGAATGTTATTAGAAACGTTAAAGATACCACAAGCAGAAAAACAACCTTATGGAAGGCCGATAGGACAAAGAATGTCCCACTCACTCTCATTACTAAATATAATCCAATGTTAAAAAACCTTAGTAAGGTTATAAGAAAACATTGGAGCACTCTACAAAAAGACAAACAATGTAGTGAAATCTTCACCCAGGTGCCTATCATAGCGTATAAACGTAACAAAAATATCAAAGAATACCTTGCTAAATCAAGGAAATAGTTGGGAGACTTTTGAAAAGGGACCCATGCTTTAATAGTATAAGCAAAAAATCCCGAAACACTGTTAGTTATTATTTTAATTATAGGCAACTAGCTTTCATTAAATGAAATTTAAAAAAACGGTGTAAAGTCTTGAGATTTATTACGTATGCTGGTTGAAGGAACCGCATTTAATTATAACCCTATCTTATTCTTAAATTCCACCAATTGTTATCAATATTTGATACTGATTGAAAGTTATACCAATAAACTATTTAAAGACACAAGGGTACAAATTTTGTAAGCAAGAAGGGCGTTTCGTCTACAAAAGACTCATATGTGACGCTCTAATCAAAATGTTAAAAAGGCCAAATAAACAAGGAAATTGAAGTGCCTTGAGTGTCGTACAATAATACAGGAAAATAAATGTCATTTAAGCTATTGTTCCTGTTGTTTTTAGCAAAACTTTACAGAAAACTTTAGTAAGAGAGTTATTTAAAGAATTTTTGCAAACATAATGCTGTTAGTCATCGAATGTATCAATAGACCATTTGCCAGTTTGTCGGTTGTGGCATGCATAAATGGAAACTTTTTTATTTAAATGCGCGTATAAATGTGTGAAATCCTTGTCGATTAAGCAATGTATCGCCTTCATGCAAGCTACGACTACTTTTTTCAGGTTAGCTTTGCATGTTATTTTGGTTTCATCATCTCTTTAACGTTTGTATAAGGCCTTGTATTTTTGATATTTTTGTCTTGTGCATCTTAATTGTCGAAGTGAACATCTGGTGAAGTAAAATACAATATTGATATAATAAAATGTCCTTTTTTACACAAGTTTGTGCCTTTTTAAACCCATTTGCCGCGCTCACGCAGCAAGACGCCTCATATCGCGATACGCTGCAAATAAAAGTATATCTTACAGTATCAATAAAAAGAAAATCTGATAAAAGGTAAATATGTTCCATTCGTTATAACATGCTTTTCTAGTAACATTTTCAGTGAGGACCGCGAGAATCTGAAATACAGATAGCATACATGGATATCTTACTTGATTTGTCGACGCCGAAGTAAACAGCGCCATCTGGGGGAGAATAAACGACAGAAAACGTATGAACGTCTGACAAGTCTTCATCTGTTATTGTTGGTTGAAATATGGATGATCCAGTATTAATATTTTCTAATACTGTTAATGTCTGCGCAGGAACTTGGAAATGTGGTGGGAAATTAATACCTACGAACAAATAAAATAAATAATAAACTGAGATGTAAAACAATTGAAAATGAAAACGATATCTATCGAAAATGAAATAACAAAATGCACCACCTGACAAATTGAACTAAATAGTAAAGAAGTAACTGTGTTGAACTGTAAAAATCATTCAACACAAAAACGAAAAAAGAAACCTCAACATTGCCCAAAATCCTCCCGAACAATCTAGATCAAAATTATTCATTGTGGACAATATGTTTTATATATCATAAGCGGATATAATTTCAACTTACGAAATGATAACATTCTCTTAGCCAGGTTTGAAATGTACATATATTACGCTTTAAGATATTTTTTAAAAAGTTTTGACAGCTTATAAAGAACAATTTCAAACAAACTATGTAACCCAAAACTGTATCTGCTAAATGGAATAAAACAACAATCAATTAAGAGTAAAGCAAGGATACTATACAGCTCTGTTAAATGAACTAGCAGTGATCGAGCAATGTACAAGTTCTACGAATGATAATTAATCAATTAAGTTACTACTAATACTACAAATACGAAACTGATCATGATCATGTAACTTACCTGTAATACGAACTGATAATGATCGCGCAGCCACCACATTTCGCCCATCTGATACACTAATGTACAAATCATAGCCGGCTACTAGCTCCGTCTTAACAGAGCGGGTAAAAGATATTGCTCCAGCTGAAACATTTGTTTCTTATTTTAAACAATTTGATAAACTAAACAATCATATAATTTTTGTTCATACTCATTAAAATTCGCGGTATTCAGACAGTGTAGATGAGAATACCAATAATACGTTTATACTGACTACCATTTTGGTTTACACCATATTGAGTAACAATTGGACATCGTTAGACATTTAAACCAACAGTATGGTTAAGTTTTTTTTTCATCTAAAGACGTCATCTATTTGGCTACATCAAGGAAAGAAAACGTTCTGACCCTTATCACAGAGCATTAAAACCTCTACAAAAAAGGTTATACAGGGATCAATGTTAAATCTCTAGTTTTCCATGTAATTTTCTATATTCTATTTTTTTTTCTTGCCTTTTGATCGTTTTTCGTGTTTTGCCATAATGTGATTTTCATTTTTCATTGTCTCGTTGGCATCATCTGCCTTTAGGTTTTAACCACATTTGATTTAGTGTTTAACTTTCTTAAAATGGTAACTTCGATGTAGAGTTGTCTCATTGGCACTCATGCCACATGTTCTTATTTGTATAAAGCAACTATAAATAATATTTTAAAGTCTGTATTACTCACTGTTTTGGTTAATTATAAATGGCGCATTCGCAGTGTTAGATGACAAAGAATATTGCACATTGTCACTCTCTGGATCCACACTGTCCACTGTGTAAATGATCTGACCAGCAGCTGAAGTCTCTGACGAAACACTTGTTTTATCTATATTTAAAAAAACCTTAGACTAATCAAGATTGCAAGTTATTTAATCCTTTTGTCAATTATAACAACTTCAACTCGTTTTGCATGAAAAAAAACCCAAATCGAGTCTTATCCTTTCACGCAAAGACCAAACATATAGTACCTAATTAATCTCTTTATTATGTTCAAATAATTATACATATTTGCAATTTTGTTCAGTCTGTTTAGCTTATTCGATTGTTTCACGAATCTGTCGCATTCTTTTATTATCTATGTACTTTGTTTACTATTTTTGGTCTGCACAGAGGCAAGTCTTCTCTGGAGTGTTTAAGTTTTGTTAAATCGTTCATATATATTTCATTCATTTTGTCATTGATTTACTATAACCGCAAACGTTTTAGTGACTGACATTATATCCAGTTATATGTTAATAGCTGGCCGACTCAAGATTGTAAGCCTTAGGAGGTAGGAAAATATAACTATGATTTAAAACCCAGGTGGTTTTGACTCGTAAGACTTTGTCGGCAATTCATCTAAAGGAAAGAAACTGTGAAAAAAGATTCTCTGGCTTTCCAGGTTGGCAATTGAGCGATAGGCGAACAACCTATATTCGTTAAATTAAAAAGCTACAGAATATCGAACTTCTCCCCTTTGTGCGACACATGACGCTAGCTGGAATTGTAAATTGTAAGGGTGTATTGAAATAAAATGTATAGTATGTATCCTTAAAAGGGGCAACTAACAGAACAACGTTTATGGAATAGTTGCGTTCAATATTTTATATAGATTTGTATTGTATTAAGAAAATAATATTTGAGTTTAAATAAATATTGGCCAATAAGGGTTTAACCTGCCCACATGGATTAACCTGATTATGCAGTTCTTTTTGTAGATTATATAGTTGTATGATAACTTTACAATGACTACTCCTTCGCAGTTACCATAATATTACCTTGAAGATTGGTAAAGTATGGAGGCATATTTCGAAGAATGTAAACGTAAAACGCATCCGAATCACTTCTTCGCTGGTCAGCACATTCTATATTTAAATTATATTGTCTTTTAGTATCATACACGAACCCTTGATTACCTCGAACCCATATTTCGGTTTCTGTAAATAAATATTTTTTTCGTTGAGAAATCAAAGAATTATATTTCATATTGAAACTAGAGATCTGACTCATCTTTACTTCCGAAAACTAACCAAAAAAATGTCAATTAAGGTAGATGGGGTGTCTAAATTATAATCCATAGAATCTTTTAATAATTTGCCAAAATGTAGTTCATATCCTGCTTGTTTAAAAACATTAATAAAAAGAATGGGTCACCGGACTTATTTTCACGCTACAGGTTGTTCAAAATTGTCAAGATTTTGTATAGATTATGCATGGAAAACTCATTTTTCCGCCAAAAAACGCAAACCATACCATAGAATTTTGAGATAAAATATGAGAAGATAGCTTCAATATTATGCTTTCAGATAAGAAAAAGAAAAAATGGGGTCACCGGACTCGTTTTCTTGCTACATGTAAAAATGGGTAAATTCCTAACACATTCTATTGTAAAAGTAACACTATCTGGATTATCTGCCCTTGCATTTGAGTTGCCTCCCCTTATTTGACATTGTTGGGAAAAGATGAATCAAACCATAGAATTCTTATTTTTGTAAAATACAATCATAAATATGATCAAACATTGCATTTTCTATATTATAATGAAAATTCTTACACATGAATTACCTACTTCTATAAAAATTTGCACATTTCATCAAAGATCTAGACCTTGTTTTCTAGTATTTCAAAATCCAAGATGGAGGAAGACACCCTATCTACCTTAAGGTTCATTTTGAATTGCCTAAATAGTCTTCCGTTTTTGGGTATTCATTATTTTAGTTGCATGTGAAACTATATTAAACCAAAATATTTTTTTTGTAATTGACACAAAATCTTTTGATAGGCTTAATATTGTTCGTGCTCCCACTGCCTCTCAGCAATATCCATAAAGTCGATTTTCTTATAAAGTTTAAATCCAAATTTCAATCTCTTTATAAGGGGATACTTAGATCGGCAGATCAATGACAATATAACGTTTGTTCAATCAATCAAAACGCCTTCTGAAAACTCAGACGTGCTGTCTTTGATTCTTGGATGTGACGATGTGAGATGTCTTATACCATCATGTTGCATATTAAAAAGAAACTAAGGTTTCAACTTCCTCGGGCAAAGATTTCCTTAGATGGTTTTCCTAAGTCCTTTTTGGTCACATAGCTCTCAACTAGTTTTTCGGTTGTTATACGTCGTCGTCTTTCAAATATTCGGCTTTTAGCGTCCCATCGAAGGTAAATTCAGAAAAATGCAACGGTTGCATAATGTCGTTGTGGGTTTTTGTCTTCAATATTTATAATTTAAAAGTATAAGCAAGTATTTATTCTAAATCAATAAGTATAACTACACAAAGCACTTAATCAAATCATATATGTGAAGACATATATGTCAAACTACTTTAAATTTACCAAATTGCGCTGATGTGGTTTGGAGATAGAATATAGATGTTGCTGGTGTAATAACACATGTAACTGTATCATTAGTCGGATCTGTTACCGATATGGTATACAACAAACTTTCTGAAGTTATACTTTCCGGTATGTCTGAACTCATTGGTAGGTTTACAATTGTTGGTGGCTATAGTAAACAACAGAAAAGCAACAATATTTTACATGTTATAATAGAATTGGGAGTTGTTAAGACTTGATGGACAAATTCAGCTTCAATGATGAATTTTATGATTTAGAAATGCAGCAACCTTTAAGAAATGGTAAATATAAATTTTAAAAAAATATCTGCCATTGCTACATTGCCTTTTACTTGCACTTAGGCAAATCCACTGATGAAAGTGTCAAAATTTACTCTATTGTCCAATATAATTTAGATATGACCAACAGTCTGGCATAGACATTATCTTACACAATTTATGTAATACAAATGTTAGTCAAATATCGTATTGATGATATGTTTTTTCACAATGACCTAATTTGGTGAAACATCACTTTTTTACCACACAAACTTCACAATTTTAGTATTTTATCTAAGGTCCATTATCCAAGATGTTATTAACATATATGAATTGATTAACATGTCTCATTACAGAAATCAATGCATTTCCGCTTTTGGGGCGGCACTGGAGACAAAATCTGACATCACAAATTGAATAATGAGGTTCCTGATGACATTAGACTATAGGGAGAAACGGGAACTACTTGTTGAACTATTTCGCATCATAAGAAAAATCATGTACATATCTTTAAATTGTATATAACTTTCTGATTATTCAAATGAAACTTCAACAGGAGATCAATAGTCATCTAAAGTCTTTAAGCTTTCATTTGATACAAAGTTCTAAATTTTTATAAAGTAACAGTTAACGTAAGAAATTATTAAACGAGTTGTTTTCAATTTTTTACATCACTGGGTCGATATCTCTGCTGATGGACTATGAGTCCCCGAGGGTATCATTAGCTCAGTAGTCAGTGATTCGGTACTGACATGATTTAACAAACTTTACTAAAATTGTCCGTTTTTTTCGAAAGGTTTCAACTCTCTCAGGCAAAGTTGGCTTTAGATGAATTTGGCTATTCTTTTTAGGTATATTTGACATATAGCTCTTCAACGATTTTCGGTACTTATACATCTTCGGATTTCAAATGTTTGGGTTTCAGCGTTCCAGATGAAAGTAAATCCAGAGAAGCGCTTCGGACGCAGAAATTATTAAACGTGTTGTTATAAATTTTTTAACAGTTATCAAAAGTACCAGGATTATATTTTAATACTGTATAATGAGCATATTGGTCTCTTGTGGAGAGTTGTCTAATTGGCAATCATACCACATCTTCTTTTTATATATATATAGATTGTTCAATTAAAATGGAAAACTTTTGTTCTAACATTTGCTTTAAAGGCAACTTACTTCTCATTCGCATCTGAGAATGCGAATGAAAAGAAGTTATGTGCCTTTTAAGATGTTATAAGATTGCCAATGAGACAAATATCATGTCACCCGTCAAGACATTGTATCAAGAGTTACGTTTTCGTAACTTCACATTTAACTCAATATGTTATCAAATCTCAATTATGTAATATCTTATTAGTTTCCAACTTAGTATTACCTCGTTTCGAATTATTGCAACTGTCAAGACATCCGAGACAGATCTCCTATGATCAGCACAATCAATATTTAAGGTATACGAAGGAGTGACATCATAATCCAAAACTGTTCCTCCAACCAGGAAAACTCCATAATCCACTGTTCGAAAGTATACAAGTTACTCAAATTATTAACGTAGAACTTTATGATTCCATCTGTGAATTTAATATATTTAGTACTAGATGGATGTCAAATTGAACTACAATTTCATTGATTTCAATGGAAAAAAGGCTAGTTATGAACAGTTGATGTATATTTTAAATTATACAGACAAAGCATTAAAAATATGATACAATTCCCGAAAATCACATTGTCTTTCACGTAGCAAATTAAAGTTTCAGGAAACTAAAGCTTACAGTTATACCACACACAGCAGTAAAAACAACAGTAGTATACTACTGTTTAACAGTTTGATAGTCTTGATATACTTAGTATTGATTAAGTGAAAATAAATATTGGCAATAAACCAAATCCGAGGGAAACACAATTTATCTAACAATGCAAGTCTTAAGTCAGAAGTCAGTTGGTGTTGACAAATTTTTCGAAAACCTAAGGGTCTTCTTATTTTAGACATACATTACCTTAGCCGTATTTGGCATGACTTTTTGGAATCTTAGGTCCTCAATTCTTTTTAACATTGTACCTTTTTGTCTTTATAACTATTTTGATCTGAGCTTCACTGATGAGTCTTATGTAGACGAAACACGCGTCTGGCGTATTCATTTATAAGCCTGTACCTTTGATAACTTTTTAAGCCAGAAGGAGCTCTCAATCTATAACATTGAATAAAATATTTGAAAGTGCAAACCTGATGCTGGTAGTATTTTACTTAGTTCAAATAAAGCATTGTTTGGGTTGAATGCGCATGTCACAGTATCAGCTGCGTTAACATCTGTAACGTTCAAAGAATGCACTAATGTTCTAGTGTTGAGGTCTTCTGATATACTTTCGGTTGTTGGTAAACTGTTTATGACTGGTGGCTGCAAGTATAGGGTATTTCATACAGCTTTTACATTTACATGCTTTAAAGTTTTTTTACCATAATGTATCATTACAATCTTGAAATATATTTAGTAAAATCACTAGTATAAAACCAGGTTCAATCCACCAATTTCTTAATTATAAAATGCCATTACCAAGTCCGGGATATGACAGTTGTTTATATTGTTTGATTAGAGATTTTCCGTTTTGAAATTTCCTCGGAGTATTTTTGTGATTTTACTTTTCACCATCGTACCTTCTATTGTCGCAAAAAATAGAAAAAGAAAGAAAACGCTTAAATGAAAGATGGACAAAAGATACCAGTCAAACTCATAGATCGAAAATAAACTGTCAACGCCATGGCTTAAAATTTAATAGACAAACAGACAAATAATAGTACACAAGTCACAACATAGAAAACTGAAGACGAAGGAATACTAACCCTAACAAAAACTGGGGGAGATTGTTTTATTTCCATATTTTGCATCCCGTATTATTTTTTTATAGACAACTGTACATATTTGGATAAATAGATACACAATACTTTTTACTTTAAATTAGACAATAACAATTTAAACCAACGAATAAACAAAGACTCACAAAACCAAAGGAAATTTTACATCAACAGTTATAAATATTAATTAAGAAACAATACGAAATGTGACCTACCGATTTAGACTATTTACCGGATTTGTACATAAGCAACACGACGGGTGCCAATTGTGGAGCAGGATCTGCTTACCCTTCCGTAGCACATGAGATCAC
>CM034360.1:16470930-16598325 GCA_019925275.1 Mytilus edulis | reverse complement strand
ACATCACAAATTGAATAATGGGGTTCCTGGTGACATTAGACTACATGGAGAAACTGGGACTACTTGTTGTACTATTTCGCATCATAAGAGAAATCATGTATATATCTTAATTTGTATATAACTTTTTGATTCTTCAAATGAAACTTCAATGGGAGATTAATAGTCATCTAAAGTCTTTAAGCTTTTATTTGTTACAAAGCTCTACATTTTTATGAAGTAACAGTTAACACAAGAAGTTATTAAACGTGTTGTTTTTAATTTTTTAAATCACTGGGTCGATACCTCTGCTGATGGACTATCAGTCCCCGAGGGTATCATCAGCTCAGTAGTCAGTCTTTCGGTACTGACATGATTTAACAAACTTTACTAAAATTGTCCAATTAAACATTTTGAAATTATTATGAACCGAAGGTTTCAACTCCCTCAGGCAAAGTTGGCTTTAGATGAATTTGGATATTCATTTTAGGTATGTTTCACATATAGCTCTTCAACTATTTTTGGTATTGGTACATCTTCGGATTTCAAATGTTTGGCCTTGAGCGTTCCTGACGAAGGTAAATACCAAAAAAAGGGCGCTTCGGACTCAAGAAATTATTAAACGTGTTCTTTTCTATTTTTCAATAGCTATCAAAAGTACGAGGATTATATTTTAATACGCCAGACGCGCGTTTCTTCTACATAAGACTCATCAGTGACGCTCAGATCAAAACTAAACGTTGAAACTTACTCATTTATTATATGTATTACTTTCTTGTATTTTGTCGTACCCTGCTCGATATAGTAGACGATAAAACTGATAAAGTAACGTAATGCTGAATAATAATTAATTTAATCTACAGTTTTCGATGAATCTCTGATAATTTTACTGTTCTAATTAAATGCAAATTGATAATTATAATATTTATCACGCTTCCTGACTTTTTCAGAATCATATTTTATTGAATAATTTAGGGTAATCTATTTTCGACGAAACAAAAGTATGTTGAATAATGTTTACCATTGTTGTTAGAAAGGACATTGGGGGAAACACACTTTCTGTGTATGCATGACATAGTACACCAATACTGTATAATGAGCATATTGGTCTTTTGTGGAGAGTTTACTCATTGGCAATCATACCACATCTTCTATTTTTATATATACATTGTTCAATTAAAATGGAAAACTTTTGTCTTAACATTTGCTTTAAAGGCAACTTACTTCTCATTCGCATGAGAATGCGAATGAAAAGAAGTTATGTGCCTTTTACGATTTTATATGATTGCCAATGAGACAACTCTCATGTCACCCGTCAAGACAGTGTATCAAGAGTTACGTTTTCGTAACTTCACCTTTAACTCAATATGTTATCAAATTTCAATTATGTAATATTTTATTTGTTTCCAACTTAGTATTACCTCGTTTCGAATTATTGCCACTGTCAAGACATCTGAGACAGATCTCCTATGATCAGCACAATCAATATTTAAGGTATACGAAGGAGTGACATCATAATCCAAAACTGTTCCTCCAACCAGGAAAACTCCATAATCCACTGTTCGAAAGTATACAAATTACTCAAATTATTAACGTAGAAGTTTACTATTCCATTTGTGAATTTAAAATATTTACTAGATGTGTGTCAAATTGAATTACAATTTCATTGATTTGAATGGAAAAAAGGCTAGTCATAAACAGCTGATGTATATTTGAAATTATACAGACAAAGCATCAAAAATATGATAGAATTTCCGAGTTTCCCATTGTCTTTCACGTAGCAAATTACAGTTTCAGGAAACTAAAGCTTACAGTTATACCGCATACAGCAGTAAAAACAACAGTAGTATACTGCTGTTCAATAGTTTGATAGTCATAAATTGATTAAGTGAAAATAAATCTGGGCAAAAAACTAAATCCGAGGGAAACACTATTAATCTAACAATGCAAGTCTTTAGTCAGAAGTCAGACATGAATATCAATTGTATGGTCATTTTTATAAATTTCCTGTTTTCAAAATTATAAAAACTAAGGGTCTTCTTATTCCAGGCATACATTACCTTAGTCGTATTTGGCATAACTTTTTGGAATTTTAGGTCTTCAAATTTGTACTCATTTGGCTTTATAACTATTTTGATATGAGCGTCAATGATGAGTCTTATGTAGAAGAAACGCGCGTCTGGCGTATTAATTTATAAGCCTGGTACCTTTGATAACTTTTTAAGCCAGAAGGGACTCAATTTGTACCATTGTATAAAATATTTGAGAGTACAAACCTGATGCTGGTGGTATTTTACTTATTTCAAATAACGCGTTGTTTGGGTTAAATGCGCAAGTCATAGTATCAGCTGTATTAACATCTGTAACGTTCAAGGCATGAACTAATGTTCTAGTGTTGAGGTCTTCTGATATACTCTCGGTTGTTGGTAAACTGTTTATGACTGGTGGCTGCAAGTATAGGGTATTTCAAACAGCTTATACATTTACATGCTTTAAAGTCTTGTTTGCCATGTAATGTCATTACAAAACAATAGTTTGAAAGGCAACGCTTATGCGATTGTTTATCTATATCTTACATCCCTTTGATAGCTTTCATGGAAAACTGCACATTCTTTTTTTTTATGATTTTCAACAAAATTTTGAATATCCAACCGACTGCTAGCAGCCGGCTGGATATTGAATATCGAATAACGAATAACGAACAGGCTGCTAACTTCACATGCATCACATTTTTGAATAAATAGAAACACAATGTTTTTTACTTTTAATCAGACTTCAGTTATCAACACCAAAACCTCTGCTTCGACCAGGAATTCCGTAATTAGCAAAAGAACCATGTCATAGGTATAAGAATGACTACTGGTACTTGAAACTTAATACCATTATGATAAATGCGATAATTACAGTCGTTTCTAATAGAGGCGTTTTAACTTGTACTTGTTTGGCTTTATAAATAGTTTGATATGAGCGTCACTGATGAGTCTTATGTAGACGAAACGCGCGTCTGGCGTACTTAATTATAATCCTGGTACCTTTGATAACTATTAACATGTAACCACAAAATGAGATTGAGATTAAAGTTTAAGATATATTAAAAAAGGAAAAAGTAAAATTTGTCGTACGTCCGGTTCGCTTTTCTGGGGTTTCCTTCATCTGGAAAGCTAAAGCTTAATTGTTTGAACGCTTATGATGTATACATGTAGGAACGCAAGAAGTTATCCAATCATAATGAACAAAGAAAAACATGCTATATTCTTTATTGCGTCAGATTTGTAGGTTAGAGTTGAAGCCATATGTTTTTAATAATTTCGAAGTATTGCATTTTCTATGTGCATCTCGTATCAATAAGTATGAAATATTTACCGTGTTTCGTATAAGATTGACTGTAAAACTCTCCGTATCACTTCGTCTAACATCATTACATCGCACTGATAAAGTGTAAGACGAAGTTGTATCATAATCTAGAGTTGTCCCGCCTGTCAGATAGATTCCGTATCCTTGATAAATAAATGACAGAGTAAACATTATAAAGATGTGTGTAATATTGAGAGATAATCTTTTCTTTGATTTGACATATTGAATGTACGAAACATAAACTATATCTATTATCGGAAAGTAAAAATGTTCTGCAAATATCCTGGTTTTGAAAGTTAGAAGAACATGAACACAATGAAAATTTCTTCATACACAAATAAAGGCCACAGTCGTATACCACTGTTCAACTCGTAAATCCATGGACAAAAAACAAAATCGGGGTAACAAACTAAAACTGAGGGAAACGCATTAAATATAAGAATGTGAATAAACATAGATTTGATTTAAATACTATCAAACAAACAACAAAATTTTAAATAATATTTGAAAAAGAGCACACCGTCTATTTTCAAAATAATAATAATTAATCATTTAAACATCTGACTCCTTAACCCCTTCCCAACAACAAAAACAACAACAACAACATGGTTATGCAAATTGATGATGCTATAAAATCTGATAAGGTCAATGATTAAATTGATTGAAAACGCATGTGTATATCAGATAATTTTTCTTCATTTATACAGCTCAGTCTAAATCATATAGCTTCCTATCAGCAAGCAATATATTTCACAGAGAGGCAAAATTACCAAAGGGACTTTCATACTGTTGGTCCTGCCAGCTAATTGTAATCCCCATTTTGGTGACTAACATCGCTATGATTTCATGGTATTGATTATCGACAATATTTCACAATAGAACGTCAATATCCGTTAAATGTATCCGATAACACAGAAAAAAGAATACAAAGTAAAATATGGTATAAACATACGAGAACTTGGGATGAATCTGTAAACAAATTTTATAACACATCGTTAAGTAAACAAGAAACTTTGAATTTTTCGAAAAACTAAGGATTTTCTTATCCCAGGCATAGATTACCTTAGCCGTATTTGGCACAACTTTTTGGAATTTTGGATCCTCAATGCTCTTCAAGTTTGTACTTGTTTGACTTTATAAATATTTTGATATGAGCGTCACTGGTCAGTCTTATGAAGACGAAACGCGCGTCTGGCGTACTAAATTATAATCCTGGTACCTTTGATAACTATTTGAATAAGGAAATATGCAAAAGATCAAAGCAGGTTAATACATACCAGTATTTGAAGGAGGAATAAGAGATACATCGTATATAGTACTGGTTGGATTCAGTGTACCTAAGCAGGTTAACACATACCAGTATTTGAAGGAGGAATAAGCGATAAATCGTATATAGTACTGATTGGATTCAGTGTACCTGAGCAGGTTAATACATACCAGTATTTGAAGGTGGAATAAGCGATACATCGTATATAGTACTGATTGGAACCAGTGTACATGAGCAGGTTAATACATACCAGTATTTGAAGGTGGAATAAGCGATACATCATATATAGTACTGGTTGGATTCAGTGTACCTGAGCAGGTTAATACATACCAGTATTTGAAGGTGGAATAAGCGATACATCGTATATAGTACTGGTTGGATTCAGAGTACATGTAATTGTGTCACTCTCCGCGTCAGTAACAGTTAGTGTATGGAGTAAAGTATTGGTGTTCCAATCCTCCGGAAAACTTACACTATCAGGTAAACTCTGGATCACAGGAGCCTACGTTAAAAAAGGAAGCACGAACTTACTTAGTGTGCTCTATATATGAAGTCATTGTGTTCCTAGTTTATTTTACGTTATGTAAACAATTTACACCATAGACTTCTTTAAATAAAATCTAAAGCCAGTTTATATTGACTGTTTTGATTCTAGCTGTTGTGTGTACGTCAGAGTTGTAAGTAATGTATTTCGTTTGTAAACACATCTGTGTATGAGAACATTGAATATTAAATATTCATGCGTTTAACATAAGTAGTTTCGTAAAAATTAAAATAGCACAAATACGAGAAAACTTGACCAAATGGTCAATCAACAGTTATGTTTCTTACTGACTTTGGCAAGTTGTTAATGATATGGCTAATTCTACATTTTTTACATTTTGCATCATGATAATTACTTATGTATCGTTAAAGAAAGACAAAACTTTAATGGTTTCACTGTAGATGATAAAAACAAATGGTTTTATTTTCTAATGAATTATTTGAAAAGTTTGAAGGCTTTCTAAAAACTAAAAATGCTATTCAAATAAAATACAGTACGAGTAAATCACACAGTGTAGTGGTGAGTCCAGTAAAGTTATGCAATGCATCCAGTGTAAGGTTGAATTATACGATAGCTTGTCTTTTTTTTGTTTAAAAAAATATGCTGTTTTTTGCATATAAAACATATATATAAAAAGATTCGTACCTGGTGTGGTATGGGAACTTATATGTATGTATACCTGTTTTCAGAAGTTTGATAAAATATGTTCCATTCCATGAAATATAGTTTATAATTATTTGGAAAATATTTGCCTGATTTTGTATTAAGTTGATGGTCAGATCAGCATCTACTTTGTCATCTCCGTCATCACATTCTACTGTAACTATATATGATTGAGTTATATCATAGTTAAGTAAAACTCCTGCATCCTTGTATACTCCGTAATCTTAAAAAATTAATATTCACTCAATATCAATGAAGAGATTTAAAATCTAAAGCCATTTTGTTCATTTAGGTTCAATTAAGTAATTGTTACATATTTTCTTGCAGATGTTAACTTTATATAATAGTTGACTGTCCCTCTGGTATTTTTCGCCCCTCTTCCATTCGTTTGATTGTTTCAGCTTTTGATCTTACCATTTTATAAAGGACATTACGTTTGAATTACAATTCAGCATTTTTGTTATTTTACTATTAATATCAAATGTGCTTATAAGTTGATTTCGTTTTCCAATTGAAATAAGATAGGTCTGAATCAAAGACTTGAAAACATGGAGTTCTCTTGATGCGGGGTTGCTTATTGAATTTTACTTGAATATGCCGTATTACTATTGAGATAGCAATATATAAGAGCACATTTCCTAGGAAAGTCCGACAATTAACTCTGTATTAACTCACTACTAAACATTCATCTTTTAGGGCTGTGTGAGAATTGGAGAGGCATAACACTTCTATCAGTAGTTAGTAAAATACTGTGCAAATTTATGCTCAGCCGTTTTAATGATGCAATTGACCAGGTACTAAGAGACGAACAAGCAAGTTTCAGATCAAACAGAAGCTGCACTGACCAAAGAGCAACACTACGTACCATCATTGAACAATCAGTAGCATGGCAATCATCCCTCTACATCAACTTCGTCGATTTTGAAAGGGCATTCGATAGTGTCAACAGAGAAGGGCTGTGGCAACTGCTACGAAATTATGGTACACCAACAAAAAATGTGAACATGATCGTTGAACGAGGATTTCACAGGTCAGGGGATACATTAATCATCATTCACCAACCCTTTCCATGTAAATACTGGTGTGCAACAAGGCTGCATACTTTCTCCTACACTATTCTTGATAGCTATAGACTGGGAAACTAAGCAAGCACTATACACTACACCAAGAGGTATACAGTGGAACTTCGCACAGAGGCTAGAAGACCTAGATTTTGCAGATGATCTGGCTCTGTTATCTCACCATTTAAAAGGCATGAGAGACAGAACCACCAAACACCATGAAACAGGAAAAAACTAGGGCTAACAATAAACATCAAGAAGACATAATTATGAAAGTAAAGACCAGAAAAGGAGGTGCAGTGTCAATTGAAGTAGAAGATATTGAAGAAGTAGACCAATTTACTTATTTAGGAAGCATCATGTATAGAACTGGTGGGACATATGCAGACATCAGGACAAGAATAAGTAAAGCTCGACAAGCTTTTGCTATGCTGAAGCCAATATTCAAATCAACAGCATTTACCGAAAATTCCACAATTCAAATATTCAACACCAATGTAAAATCAGTCCTTTTGTATGGTGCAGAAATCTTGAGACTTACAACAGGTGTACAACATCAACTCCAGGTTTTTTTCAACAAATGCCTGCGCCAAATTTGTGAATTGTGGTGGCCATAAACCATTAGGAACAAATGCTTATGGAAAAGAACCAACCAGGAACCACCAATTACACAGATAAAGAGAAGAACATGGCAATGGATTGGTACACTTTTTGGAAACCTGTAGGTACCATTACTAGACAGACATTAGAATGGAACTCCCAAGGACATCGGAGACTGGGGAGACCATTTTACAGCTGGAAAAGATCAAGGCACAAGGAGCTGTAGTAAATTGAATACACCTGGAGCGAAGCAAAAAGAATAGCCCAAAATAGGGTAAGGTGGAAAACGACTGTGGCACCCTATGTTCTACAAGGAACAAAGAGGATTAAGTCAAGTAAGTCACACTTACAACGTCAATGAAGAGCATAGAAAATTCAACAATACGAAATATATAATTCTAACACTGTGGAAGATTAGAAGAAAGTATATTAAATTTTACAGACGGAAAAAATCGTGTGTTTCGGAAGTGAAATAATATACGTTACTAATTGTAATATATGTATTTATTGAAAACCTATATCATATAAACTTTAAAACAATTAATCAAAGATACTAAGCTTATAATGTTGTACGTCAGCCATGTGTTTTGTGTACAAAACACTCATTAGTTACACTCGAATAAACGAAGCTAAAAAGCCAAATTTGATTTGAAGCGTATGTGGAAAAAAAATTGGAAAGAGGTTGCCAGTTACAGTTTAAGAGCATATTACTGAGGTAGAAATCCTTAATATTTCAACGTCATTGATCAATTTCGATTTCAAAAGATGTACGCTTAAGAAGTTTTCAATTGTTCTAATTTTTCTCGATATTTCAGCATTTATAAAAGTAAGTATTCAAATGCCTTGTTTTGAGAATTTTTATGTTATCGCACCTTGACTGAATGACTATGGTTGAAATTTTTTTAAAAGGTTATCCCTTTAGAATAAATTTTATAGACAATATCAATAAAAGAAAGATAGATGCAGAATACAATTTGAAAAAATCATAAACATCTCTCGGGTATTTTCAAACGTTACGTGGTTTTTTTTCAATGCTAAAGAATGATATCTTTTAAAAGACAAGTGGACGATATCAAAGGGATATTAAAACTCAAAACTAACTAACAATGCCATTGCAAAAAAAACCACCAAAACGACAAATAACAATCTACAAAATACAACGTAGAAAAACAAACACTTAACAACAAAAAAACCACCAAAAACCAAAGGGTAATCAGATCCTGACCCATATTTGGCACCATCGTTATGCGTATGTAATTAAGGGACGACACCAAAAGATTGATGTAGGATAAAAAACTAAAAAAATATCCATATAGTTAAATGAATTTTTCCCAAATTAAGTTAAGAAGGGGGGGGGGGTAGGGGAGGGGGGTCAGCGAAAAAACTATGTGAATTAAGTTTTTTATCCTACATTGAACTTATGATGTCGTCCCTAACTTGATTATTACTTTCACCTTATCTTAGGAAACCATTCTTTAAGAACTTTTATTGTACTAGAAACATAGACACTTAAAGTGAGACCTGGACTTGCGTATCAAATGGTAGAAATAAACCCCATATGAAGGTAGTACTGGAATGTTGATGGAAATAATATGCGAGATTAACCAAGGACAATTAAGGTCATAGATTTCGTCTCCATTGTACTTTCGACCAGTAAAGTCCAAGGTTTATATCCCCGTTTCCTTTATGACCCAATAATAAGTGACCGATTTAAATTAATCATCTGCAATTCAGATAAAATTAAACGCGTGCACTTACAGCTTATTTAAATTGAATGCGCACTTTTCCGGTCACACTAAATGTCCTTATCTCCAGCTTCCTGCTGCTATAGGGTGTGATTACATTTGTGAGGGAAATTGATTTTTTTGCTGTTCCTCGTTCATTTTATTGCACTTTATGACAATACCACTGTACCAATCAGAATGATGTTTTGTAGTGTTTTAAAACATGATTTCACTTTTTATCAATTTATTTACTGAGAAACATCAAATGTTTTCGAAGGCGAATTTTCTTTATAAAGACAATAATTATGTAAAATTTTGAAGCCCAAACTTTTTTTATTGCGTTAAATACGCAAAAAGCAGGTTTACAAATAAGACGTTTTATTTTTTAAACAAGTAGCCTCGTTTTTGTTCACTTCAGTGGTCCTGTTGTTTCTTTGTTTTCCTCTGATAGTTGATTTTCCCCCCTCGGTTTTTCGTTTGTAACCAGCTACTCGCATTTGTTTTTTCTCAATCGTTTTATGACTTTTGAACACATGTATACCACTGTTGCCTTTGTTTATCTTAACAAAAAAAACCCAAGTTAGTCTTATTACAATTAATCCGAAACAAAAGTAATCAATCGATGAATTCAAAATACGTCCGATCTGCCTATTTTTGGGTTACAATTCAATACGCCCGTTTAAAGGCCAATCTCGTCTACCTCACAAAATCTTGTTAGACGCTATAGATGAAAAGTAATTTCGTATTAATGTATGTTCACCTGTTGAACCTGGAATTTGGTCGACCGAGAATGGCACAGTTCCTCCACCTTTCTTTTTGCATTGTACTGGAACTGTTACTGTATCTGTGGCATCAATTGTAAATATCAATGCATTGTCTGCGGTATCCTCTGATATTGATACAGAATCGGGAAGGTTGTTGATAACAGGAAGCTGGAAAGATATCCAGTTGTAGTATACAATTGGATGATTAATGTTAGGATTTAATATTCGAAAGGATTCATCGGAATTAAAATCGACATTAGTCTTTTCTAAATTGAATTTGCTTGTTTGAACTTACTTGAGCACATTCTTGTATTGAATTAAAAGTGTATGTAATTATGTCGCTTATGATTAAGAAATATATATAATGTATGTAATTATGCATAATTACATACACTTTTAATTCAATACAAGAATGTGCTCAAGTAAGTATATATATATATTTCTTAATCATAAGCGACATAATTACATACACTTTTAATTCAATACAAGAATGTGCTCAAGTAAGTTCAAACAAGCAAATTCAATTTAGAAAAGACTAATGTCGATTTTAATTCCGATGAATCCTTTCGAATATCACGGCCGATGTTTACAAAACCACCAAAAAAAACCTTTGAAAATGGAATTTAATTAGAAAATAATCTATTATTGAGAAAATGCCCTTTAACATAAAAAAAAGTGATATGCGTTATACTTACATGGTCAAAATGAGATGAAAATTGTTTAAAACTTCTGATCATCAAATATAAAAGTGTCTATTTAATATTCCAACTCAATGTATGAACCGTTTTGCATTTTTCAAATATATAAAATTGATATACAGTCCATTATATTGCTGTTAATTACAATATTGTCAATCGAAGTACGTCTTTTATCAATTTGTAATTGACAGATGTATAACTTTACTTTCCACGAAATTTAAGTTTGGGTAAGGAGGTCTTTTACATACATAATCTGTCAAAACTGTATTTGAGGCATTGGTAAGCATATAACAGTTCGAAAATAAACTGTGGTTAAACTTTAAAAGTACACATTTGAACATATGATACTACGCAGTTAGTACAACATTGAATGACTAAGAATTGGCCCCGGTTAAAAAAAAACTTTTGAAATAGGTCCTGCCTCACAAAGCTGAAAGATTAATTTCTAGACGGTGTAAAATCTTCACATTGAATTGTCTTATTACATGGTACACTTAATGTGTAAACCCGTTGCATTTGTATGCACCTGTTTAAGCCAGGGTCCTGTTGTTCAGTGGTTGCCGTCTGTTGATTTGGCTCAGAAATGTTTTTCGTTTCTCGTTTTAAATAGATAAGACCATTGGTTCCCGTTTGAATTGTTTTGCACTGGTCTTGTATAGCTTCCTGCTCAGTGTGAGCCAAGGCTCTGTGTCGAAGGTCGTACTGTGAACTATAATTGTTTACTTTTTGCACATTGTGACTTGAAAGGAGTGTTATCTCATTGGCATATATACCACACCTTTTTATTTCTATTACACTATAGTAAAACCTTAAGTATGACACTCAATTAGATTAAATTATATATAATACAGACAACCAAAAGAGCGTATTAATAGGTCAATTAACCACACCACGACCCCCTTGCATACATTAACAGTAGGACTGTTTCCGTAAACCGATGAAACGATTTTTATGATAAATCAGGAAGAGTAGATTGATTCCAATCCTTAGGGTTACACCTTGTTCAATTTTCTGTCCAATAAAACTCAATCGTTGACGCCTCATCGATTGATTTATATACAGTTGATTTTCCCGTTTGAATGGTTATACACCAGTAATTTTTTGGACCCTGTATAGCTTGCTGTTCGTTGTGAGTCAAGGCTCCTTGTTGAAGACCGTACTTTGACCTATAATGGTTAACTTTTAAAAAATTGTGACTTGGATGGAAAGTTGTCTCATTGACACTCATACCACATCTTCTTTTATCTATCTATCCCATTTTGTTATGTGACCTTTAATCTTCGTATGAGTTGAATTTACTCTGGTTATCAACATAAACGGATTCCCTTTTTATCTCCAAAATATTAACATATATATAATTACCATACCATTTGTAATATTATATATCTTACATGAAACTTACTCTATTGATTATATCAATAATTTGTGTTCCAGTTCCTGATCGGGTGCACGGATCCTCTACTTTAAGCCCCAAATTATATGTACTCACAGGTGGAAGAGCTTTTACTCTTATTTCATCTAAAATCAAATACATATGTAATGTTTTTTTTATTAAGTCACTAATTATCACTAACCAGATATATTCGGCAAATAATTAAAAATCAAAGATAGTCATTCTAGCAAAACGTATATTAATAAAGATAACCGATCTCGGAGGAAAATTAAAATGGAAAATCCCCAATCAAATGGCAAAATCAAAAACTCAAATTTATCAAGCGACTTGATAACTACTGTCATATTCCTGACTTGCATTTTCGTATGTAGAAAACTATGGATTCAAATTCACTATTTATTAAAGCTAGCGAAACCTTTTAAGTGTATGACAGTCGCATACAATTACTTATATTGACAACAATGTGTGTACAAAACAAAACAGACATTATAGGTAAAATGTCTAAAAATAAGAGATACAGCAGTCAAAATTGTGCTACAATCTTATTAACTATAAAAACAAACAAATATGTAAATAAAGAAAATCTAAACGGCAAAAAAAAAAAGACTAAGCAAATAAGCCAAAATGGTTTCTTAATCCGTTTTGGTAAACTCATATCTGTGTACCCGTTAAATTACAAAAGTCAATTAGAAATCGAAAATAGACTTACACTGCCATGACAGAAAAGACTGAAGGACAAACAAAAGTTTACAAAACACAACATAGAAAAGTAAAAACTGAGCAGCACGAACACCACAAGAATATGAGGCTGATCTCGGGTGCTCCTTAGGGGTTAGCTCCATAACATCAATCAGGAGTATGGTAATGGGAGGTAAAACACTTCATACAATCAGGAGTATAGTAAAGGGAGGTAAAACACTTCATACAATCAGGAGTATAGTAAAGGGAGGTAAAACACTTCATACAATCAGGAGTATAGTAATGGAAGGTAAAACACTTCATACAATCAGGAGTATAGTAATGGAAGGTAAAACACTTAATACAATCAGGGGTATAGTAAAGGGAGGTAAAACACTTCATACAATCAGGAGTATAGTAATGGGAGTTAAAACACTTCATACAATCAGGAGTATAGTAAAGGGAGGTAAAACACTTCATACAATCAGGAGTATAGTAAAGGGAGGTAAAACACTTCATACAATCAGGAGTATAGTAAAGGGAGGTAAAACACTTCATACAATCAGGAGTATAGTAAAGGGAGGTACACCACTTCATACAATCCGGAGTTTAGTAAAGGGAGGTAAACACTTCATACAATCAGGAGTTTAGTAAAGGGAGGTAAACACTTCATACAATCAGGAGTATAGTAAAGGGAGGTAAAACACTTCATACAATCAGGAGTATAGTAATGGAAGGTAAAACACTTCATACAATCAGGAGTATAGTAATGGAAGGTAAAACACTTCATACAATCAGGAGTATAGTAATGGGAGGTAAAACACTTCATACAATACCATTTGGTCTGAATTAATTAAACAAACACTTGAGGAAGATCATTACATTCAAAACACATATCTTTAATTATTGCTACACAAACTAATTTATCATATAGTCACTGGTAGTAGAGCTTTTATTCGAATATCATCTTATGTCCTAGAGTATGAAAATTATTATGAATTAAGTGACTACATTTCCCTATGAAGCATACTAAGACGAAAATACCCCCGTGCGAATAGTGTGTCGGCAGTGATTCTACTGACATTTAGTACGAGTATCTAGTAGATGAACGCATTTTACCTCTGCCCTCAGAGTGTATGTAATTAAAATCTCGATAATAATAACATTTTAACAAATTCACGTTTTCATTATCAATAAATATTTGATCTTTTAACGCATCCCGTTCTAAGCCGTTTATAGTTCTTGCCATTCCAACAGTGTTTACAGATCATACGACTATTCTGGTATTTATCGAAAACAAGTCGATAGTGAGCTGAGATACAGACATATAGTATTCGTGCATCTTTTCTCGCTTCTTTTGCCTGTCTTCTTGATTTATTATTGATATCATAACGTTCAGTAGTATTTCATGGTATCAATGAAAAAGCTTTATGCTACATATTTGGAGCTGAAAATTAAAAAACCAATTATAGTTTTATCTGTATGAATTGGAATGGAATTCACCTCCATTTTAATCAAGCGTTTTACATTTGAAACAAATTGTTTGTAATGCCGTTTGAAACCGATAGGACTTCTAGTAACTACTGTCAAAGTAGGATTGAGCATAATTCTTCTAACTCACCCGAAACAAGCTCAAAATAATTATTGCCACTGTTGGTAGCTGATTCTATTGTCAAAGTCAGGCTTCCAGTGTCCTCTGGATCATTATCAGATGTTGTTATTGTAGCTAAAACATCACCAACCGAGGCCACATCGTTATAAACTGTTACTGTACCTAAGCCAGACATCTGTGGACGTTCACCTTAAGCAAAATATTGTAAGATACAAATTATAATCTTGTTTATTGCCTTAATCATCAATACAAAGAATACTATGAATTTAAAAAAAAAAGTATTATGACAGGTTGACAAAGTTCTTCTTGAAAAATGTAAAATACATATTTCTGAGCGCATGGTACGTTTCTGTGAAAAACTTAACAAGCACGAAACCAAAGATTTTAATAGCTAAAAATTAAACAAAAATGTTGACGGGCATAAAAACCGAAAAGACAAAAAAAACACAACCGTTTAAAGCCAAATGTGCTTGTTGCAACCTTTTTTTGATCAACTGTATAATTTTTTTAAGGTGGTACCCAACACTTTCACTAAAATTAATTTGGCTTGTTTAAATTTCATAAAATTTTGACAAAGTATATCCTTTGACAAAAATATAAAAATTTCAAATAATTTGAACCAACCGCTTTTTCAGAAAAATTTCACTCGTTATATATCAGTTTGACAAATACTAATTTTAATAATTAGGATATATCCCTTAACAACATAACGTAATTAAATCGTTTAGCTGACATTACAGAGTTACCTCCCTGTAGTGGAAGGTACCACCTTAATCCGACATTTTCATATATTTTTATCATTCAAATCATTTAAATACCATAAATAAATGTGTCATCCACAAATGTTTTAATTTCTTTATTCCTAAGTGAATGAAAGATGCAGGATTTTTAGATTTAAGGTTAAAAAAGCATTACATCTGATAACGTTATAATAACTATGATAAGTCATAAATTACCCTCAAAAGAGTAATATGAGATGAATGTTTCTGTTACGGATTGTGATATAGGTTTTAATCTTTTGATCTTTTTTTTTTTGGCCATGGCGTTGTGAGTTAGTTTTCGACTTATGAGTGTGAATGTTCCTCTGGTATCTTTCGTTTCGAATTATCTTTTATGTATCGCATTCATGTTTCAATATTTTATTATTACCAGGACAGAAATGTACTGGAAAGAGAGACTTTCTCGGATAATTTAACATACAGTTGATGGGAAATTTTCTTTTCATGTTTTACTTTTGACCTTGGAACAAACTTTTAAATGGGGTTCATTCTATTATCATTGGACCAAAACACTACTAAATTCGATAAAAATTGGACCCATAGCCGGGCTCGATATTAACAATAAGCTTTCCCCATAATACTATTAGGTAACCATCACCTTTGACTATAATATTAGATCAGGTTGTATCTTTTGACCAAGATTAAACGATATAGGCATGTTGAATGATGCCTTCATGTTTTGCAATACTTTAATGAACATTGATTTTTGATTTGTGACTTCTAGCAGCTCTACTTTATATATTTTTCTTCTGGATAATAACTACACTGTGCCAAGCATTTAGACATAGGCTATATAAGAAGTCAAGAATACAAATTTCAATCATAATGAAGTGTAGTCAAAATTACTTATGGGATAGAAATTTTTGCAGAGAAAATGTTCATTAAATTTTCAGGTATTCATATATGGCATATTCCTCCTTTACGTAATGTTTATAAAAAATACAAATTAACTATACATATTTTACATTTTATGTTATTCTAATCATTCAAATATAAAATTATAACATTGCTGTGCTAACTTCAAGACTTTTTATATATACGCCTAAAAAACTGACAAGGCATTAATGGAAGAGTATTATAGAATTTGGAACGAAAAAAACCGCTATTCCGCTTGTTTTCACGAATTAATAATTGTTCTAGTACGTACTTGGTGTATAATACGACCTTATGGCATAATCTAGTGCCTCCACTAGTGCACCAGAAGTATCAAGTGTTGACGACACAGCAATTGGTGTCGTTTGGCCTGTCAGCTTCCTTACTGTTTCTGATCCTTCCTTTTTATGAGTTACGAGAAATGCTCCCGTTGAATGTCTGAAAATTGTCATTTTCCAGTTTAAACTACTTTTTAGTATATTTTCAGAACTATCTTTGTTTTAATTTACCTTAACGCTACTAAAATCATTAAGCAGGTATTAATATAAGTCTGATCAATAAATTATTACAAGAAAGATATTTGCATAAACCGACAAAAATAAACATTTTACAAACTTTGTCATATTATCGATGTCAAACTGCAGCTTGAACGGTTGTCATCCACGTTTCTTCCAAGTCAAATTATATAAACATTCATAAAACAAGTAAAACACACATAAAATTGGATATTAAATCTTTAACATTCAAATCCGTAAACAGTGATTACAATAGAACATTCTATGTGTAAAAACAAAATGAGAGAGAAGTCACTTATATGCAATAATATTTCATCGTTGGAGAAAAAACTCATCACAGTTGTCAAAATAGAAATTCAAATAGGCAATCATAAGACACATGTTAAAAAAATTAGAAGATGCCAATGAGACAACTACAAATGAAGTGGATGTAAGCAATTAAAGGCAACCGTACGGTCTTCAACAATGAGAAAACCAATACCGTATAGTTGACTATAAAAAGTCCTGACCTGAAAAATATAATGATTCAATTGAGAAAACTAACGGCTTATTTATAATAAAACAATTTTTGATAAACAAATATGACAGACATGAACCAACGACAACCAATGAACTACAGGCTCCTGACTTGGGACAGTATATTTCAAATAAACAAATTTTCCCAAGTACTGTATTATATTTATAAAATTAACTACAAATGTACATTTTACAAAGCGCTACTTGTGTACTCTCAATCAGATTTACCATGTACGCTATGTCTCTTTATTCAATTTTTGTGCTCTGCTGAAGATAATTTAGAGCAGTATGTTTTCCTGTTTGTCTGTCTAAACCAAACTAAAAACATGGTATGATAGCAAAACACTACTTATATAAAAATGATAGACACAAAGCACCGTAATAAGAGTACTCGCAGTTCCTCAAAAAGCTAGTTCAAGCCAATTACAACTAAGCAATGCATCATGTTTTCCAAGAATAAAGTATCAGTCCGTGAAAAACATGACATTGTGAAATATATCGTTTATACCTAGATGTCATATAGTCTATTCATTACCGTTGATCATTTTCTAAAATATATGCCAAATTAAGGTTTGGACCAAGATCATATGGACATACATTCTTGTTTTATTATGTTTTCAGTAACTTACATTCCTATATAATCGTTTTCCATAACTCGAATTCTCTGTCCATTGCTGATAGTGCGAACTTCTTCGTCTCCATCATCTAAGTGGTATAAATGTTGTTGT
The DNA here is from genome assembly GCA_019925275.1 of Mytilus edulis. Lineage (NCBI taxonomy): Eukaryota > Metazoa > Mollusca > Bivalvia > Mytilida > Mytilidae > Mytilus > Mytilus edulis. The sequence goes on along the minus strand of CM034360.1, from coordinate 16,580,580 downwards.
TGTCATTGTTCCAAATCGATCATCAAAATTGTCATCAGTGCCGTAGCACTGTATTCATGTTTGTAAGTTATTGGTTATTGTAACTTCCTTGTGTAATCAGAAGATACCCCTTTTTACTTGTGAGTAAATTTTACAGATTTCGAACTCAATCGTCAGGGAAATAAGAAAATGCATGTAAAGAACTAATTCCTGAATTAACATGTGCATCGGATAAAGTACAACAGACGGAAATAAAGATACGAAACAAGAAAAGCGAGTTGAGACAGGTTCGTGAAAATAAAATAACACCTTATTTGTTCGCAAAAAGATTAGAACACAGCAGTTTAATTTTTGATCCATTTAAACCATTATTACAATGGGTAGATAGTTATGTTAAACGAGTTGAATTTTAAAGCGAAAGCCGTCTGTCAAAAAATGTCTTGCACAATATTAATACAAAAGATAAAATTCTATCATAGATAATTTTACTACGTTTAAAAGAACATATAACAATGTAGGTGTGTAACTTATTCATAACGCGGTAAAAAAATACTTGAAGAAATTATTTGCCAATAATGAATAAATTCATGAATAATTAACAGTACGATTCGAAACCTTATTTACTGATAGATGTTGGTTGCTTAAAGTATAGAAAGCAATCTATAAATACAGAGAAAAAAGACGTGACAAGTTATATGAGCAAAACTCATAACGTATAAGAAAATTATAACAAACGTAAAAGTAATATAAAAAAAATTGTAATGATTGTCGCATATTTTATTTTAAAGATATGACAAAAAGTATTGATATACTTTCTTTAAATGGCAGCACTTAAACCTATGATCAAAATTGATAACTTACCTGTTGATGTTAATGAATTAGATCCCACCAATAGGTAAACGTCATTCGATTGACGTCTCCACACCTGCGCATCAAATGATCCGGTTGCATCCGTGTGAAACTTCCACTCATACACGAAACCACAACAAGTATAACGAAATTCACTATCTTGACTCAACACAACAACTACTCCTAAAAATATATTTTTTTAACTTGGAATTCTAATATGTTTTACCTATTTTCCCCTAATTCACAAACATCAAGTTTCAAGTTTCAACCGCATCGTTATCCTCAGACACATATGGGTACAAGAGGACATATATATATATATATATTATAAACATATCATTGCATTGTGATGATGAGACGACAGATATAACAATGATATAACAATATTTAATGATTTAAAGGAATTCATGTGTCAAAGATAACCGCGTATCCCTCATTCACTGATGTCAAGGAATTCAAGGATCAAAGATAACCGCGTATCCCTCATTCACTGATGTCAAGGAATTCAAGGATCAAAGATAACCGCGTATCCCTCATTCACTGATGTCAAGGAATTCAAGGATCAAAGATAACCGCGTATCCCTCATTCACTGATGTCAATGAATTCAAGGATCAAAGATAACCGCGTATCCCTCATTCACTGATGTCAAGGAATTCAAGGATCAAAGATAACCGCGTATCCCTCATTCACTGATGTCAAGGAATTCAAGGATCAAAGATAACCGCGTATCCCTCATTCACTGATGTCAAGGAATTCAAGGATCAAAGATAACCGCGTATCCCTCATTCACTGATGTCAAGGAATTCAAGGATCAAAGATAACCGCGTATCCCTCATTCACTGATGTCAATGAATTCAAGGATCAAAGATAACCGCGTATCCCTCATTCACTGATGTCAATGAATTCAAGGATCAAAGATAACCGCGTATCCCTCATTCACTGATATCAAGGAATTCAAGGATCAAAGATAACCGCGTATCCCTCATTCACTGGTGTCAAGGAATTCAAGGATCAAAGATAACCGCGTATCCCTCATTCACTGATGTCAATGAATTCAAGGATCAAAGATAACCGCGTATCCCTCATTCACTGATGTCAAGGAATTCAAGGATCAAAGATAACCGCGTATCCCTCATTCACTGGTGTCAAGGAATTCAAGGATCAAAGATAACCGCGTATCCCTCATTCACTGGTGTCAAGGAATTCAAGGATCAAAGATAACCGCGTATCCCTCATTCACTGATGTCAATGAATTCAAGGATCAAAGATAACCGCGTATCCCTCATTCACTGATGTCAATGAATTCAAGGATCAAAGATAACCGCGTATCCCTCATTCACTGATGTCAATGAATTCAAGGATCAAAGATAACCGCGTATCCCTCATTCACCGATGTCAATGAATTCAAGGATCAAAGATAACCGCGTATCCCTCATTCACTGGTGTCAAGGAATTCAAGGATCAAAGATAACCGCGTATCCCTCATTCACTGGTGTCAAGGAATTTAAATGTCAAAGATAACCGCGTATCCCTCATTCACTGATGTCAAGGAATTCAAGGATCAAAGATAACCGCGTATCCCTCATTCATTTTTTCAGAAACTCTATAATGGATGATATTTTTAACGGCGGTTTAGGGGTAAATTAGGGATTACGGTTATAAAACAATGTTGACTGCTGTATATTTGACATTTTTACCTATTATGTCTGTTTGGTTTGTGCACGCGTCGTTGTCTATATAAAGGAATTTGATGCGACTGTTATACAAGTGAGAGGTTTATCTAGCTATCAAACCAGGTTCAATCCATCATTTTCTACATAAAAAAATGTCTGTATCAAGTCAGGGATATAACAGTTGTTATCCATTCGTTTGATGTGTTTGAGGTTTTGATTTTGTCATTTGATTAGGAACTATCCGTTTTGAATTTTCCTCGGAGTTTTTTTTTGTGATTTTACTTTTTACATGATAAATTCTTAATACACGTTAAATGCTGATGGTAATTCAAGTATATGCCCGAGATTCCGTGATATTGTAAAATTCATTTGGTTCAATTACGTTTGTCGTATTTTATTTGAAAAAGTAATAAATAGAAAATTGACATACTTCTTTCATATATTTTTTTTAATCATAAACCATGATTTCTGATCGCTATAACTAACACAAAGATATGTAATAAAAGAAACAATATGGATTATTGTTGCAAAAGACATTAAAACTGGAAAGTAAAACAATGTATTTAATCACAGGGAAAACTATTAACTAGTATGTTATTTAAAGGGTTTCTCGGTTTAAAAAAAAAAGAAAGATTAAAGGATCAAGAATAAACGAATGAGCTTCACTTGATCGAAATCTGCAAACGGGTTCACTTTCATATTGTATGAAAGTCACACGTCTATTGTACAGAAAACTGAAAACATCTAGTATAGAACAACGCATTTCATGATAGTCACGCATATTTCTTCATCAACGTAGTTAATGATACATGCAAACTCCTTACAAACGTCCTTTGAAGAGTTCTTGTATGGGTTAATAACTCCAAACTTGTTTTCCTGTCTTTGCGTCTTTTTTTTCCTGTTTCAGATTTTTAGATGCTAGAATGGTCATCGTATCAGTGTTTAAACTGACTTTCTTCAATTCTGTGTAGTGACTTCTTTCACGGAATACGGATGTCACCCCATAACATCGTTTATTATCTTTCCGCTTTGATACACATGTGAAATTTCAGGGGGGATGAGGTGAACTGAACATAATTTTCGGCTTTTCTTTATAAATGTGATTCAAAAGTTGTTTTCAAATGCGCATAGATATATTTATTAAGCATATAATTATTTTCTGTGACTGTATCTTACATTAATTTGTAAAATCATTTACTATAGATAATTTAGCTGATCTGTAAAAATAACATCTCCATGCCTTATATATCATGTACTGTAGTATGACGCTAGATTAAAACTGAAAGGTAACACCCGGCCACCGAAAGCTTTATTTTTATGAAGCCCTGGTGGTCGTTTTGTCTAGCGGGACGGCTACAGAGCAGGCGATTTGGTGTCACGATATCTCAGTAGCATGGGTTCAAATCCCGGCGAGGGCAGAACAAAACATTTGCGAAAGCAAATTTACAAATCTAACATTGTTGGGTTGATGTTTAGAGGAGTTGTATATACATATTATATATATGTAGGACTCTAAAGTGCGATGGTACTCTAAAGTGCTAAGGTCACGCTAAAGTGCGATGGTCTACGCTAAAGTGCGATGGTGTATCACGCTAAAGTGCGATGGTTTTGTGTTCGCTAAAGTACGGTGGCATATCACGCTAAAGTGCGATGGACCGATAGGGTTTATAAAAAACATTTAAAAAACACTTAATGTAAAAAAAAGTCCTTTTGTATAATCTAGTATCATAAGGTATACCATATGTGAAAGGCATTATTATCTAACCGTAGTCTTAAGTGAATAATTTACGCCATAAAGATTTTTCTTTATTTTGACGAGGTTACTTTTATAAAATAAAAGCAGGTTACAGGACATGTATGCAAATACTACTTATATATATAGGGCCTTTAGTAAAATGGTTGACAGCAGGAAACAAGTTCTCCTTCCAACACCCGACACAAATACACATTTGCTTCAGTCGACAAAGCAAGTTAGGTGTTAATTAATTAAGTCATTGACATTTGGATGAAAAGTTCTTATTAAACAAATATTTGTTATTTGTCTTCCAGCGTGTTCATTTTTAGTTTGTATAAACGACTGTTAACGTCATAATCTATAGATCTACGTTTCTTACTTCTATATTTTCGCAGACCATCGCACTTTAGCGTATGTAGGTATCACACTTTAGCGTAGACCATCGCACTTTAGCGTCCCCATCGTACTTTAGCGTCCCCATCGCGCTTTAGAGTCCTACATATATATATATTAATTTTTCTATGTAAATTGTTTTGTATTATATAAATTAATCACCACATTGGTCGAATGAATCCTGCTTAATTGAAATAAATAAAAGGGAGTAGATTACCTGCTTGGTTGTCAATATCTTTTTTGCTTTTAAGTCCGTCATTTTCGCCAGTATCTCCGTCTCTCGTGCATTCAGTAATAGCAGTAACAACTACAACAAAGAACCAAATATCTTATACTTAAAATAATACAACGTCGGGTTTGACTGAAATGGTCGTTTAACTGCTGAAAGGCATATCTGGTACTACTATTTTAAAAAAAACACTTTACTAGTACTAGGTCAATACCTCTACTTATGGATATCACCAACCCAGTAGCCATTTCTTTGGTATAGTATAGAAATACGGGTATGTTATTAAGTTTGCTGTTATCAAAATTTCGGAATCATTTTTAAATCAAGGAATCTCTCTCCTTCATGCAAAAGTCCTGTTTTTTTTACTATTTTTGGTATTAGGATTTGAACTTTCAAATATGTTGGCATTGAATATTCCTGAATAGACATTTATTGTCGTAATGAGCATCTTGTGGGGTAACATTTGTACCTTTCCTGTTGTAGGTGTAATACCACCATTGATTTTCCCCTATTAGTCTTTGTTAAATTTGCACTTTTAAAAAAAATGCGCAGAATTTATCTTTGTTTCAAATAAAGAAATATTGGCATGAGTCAAGTTTTATCCTGTCCAGTACTACAGAAACAATTTCACATAACATTTCATTGCATATAAGAAAATAACCATCATTGGAAGTTAACCAATCAAATTCCTCCCCTTACTTTATCTGGGTACAAGGTTTAGTCACCATGTAACCTCATGATTACAAAATTTTCGATAGAAATCCCAAATAAAAAATAATGGTGTTTTGAAATGCCCAAGACATATGTTCATGACACAGAAATGTTTTTACTGCAATAAAATGTAGAATGAATTACCTACAACTGTCAAATTCAAGGGAATATTTTTTTAGACCTACTTTCGTATACCACCGGATGTGACGTACCATGCTTTGTTGGTATTACACCTAAGGAAAACATATTGTTCAATAAACTGAATGCAACTTTTTTCCTTTGTAATACTGGTATTTCAAGCATTTCTGTCAAGTTTTGTCATAATTAGTTCAAAAAGTCTAGTATAATGAAAAACAATATCTACAGCGATTCGAGCAAAATTTCTTCGACAAATCCAAACCAAGCCGCATCAAGAGGAATAGAGTGTGGACCAATAAATGATCAAATATCTATCTTATCTACCTACACACGGTTAAATATGATACACAAGATGATTTTAGGAAGATAAATACCACTAATGAACCCCTTTGTCTTCTTTATAAGGTCTCTTTTGGTCAATTTAGACCTCTTATTTCCTCAAAATTTCAAGTTTGCAGCTCAATAAATAAAAACTTTGGTGTAACTTTCACTCATTTATGATAGAAATGTTATAAGAAACGAGTAATTGAAGCATTTTAGCAGATTGAACAATCCATATAAAAGTTTACTGTCTCCAAGGAGGTTTTAATAAGTCCTTAGTACGTAAAATGAAATTTACGCCGCGTTCCAGAGAGGGACATAAAAGGCTTCCCTTTTAAGCCTCGGTCACAACTTACCGGATAGCACGAACGTACGCATGAAACGGATGAAAATAAAAGTTGTACGTTGACAAAATTGTTATCCGTTGGGAGTCCGTTGATGTATTGACCGAAAAAAAAACGGATGTGTAACGGATGCATAACGGACACACAACGGATATGCAACGTACGAGAAACGGACAGAACGGATGTCGAACGTACATCCAACAGACGAGTAACGCATAAAACGGACACCTTACGGAAGCGCACCGGATAAAACGGATGAACAAGATATACGGAAAAATCAAAGGCGACAATAATAATACAAAAGTCATGTAAATCGCATAAATATTCAAAATGTTGTGTGTAAAAGCTGGTTTTGGTTTTGTTCTTCAAAATTCCGCCAAAGGGTAGTGTCTGGCCTGAATAAGAACTGCTTGATTGTGAAGACGTGCCTTTACTCTAAGATTGATTATGAGTAATAAGAATTAATGAACCTTAAGAAATCTGACATACCAATAATTGTTATTTCTGACGCGAAATTTCAAATGGCATTTATGCGTTTCAAATCCGTTCATCATCCGTTTTATCCGTTATACGTCCGGTAGAAGTCCGTTTCTCATCCGTTCAACATCCGTTTTATCCGTTAAACGTCCGGTAGAAGTCCGTTGGTGAATTTATCTTTCAGACCTCCAACGGATGTATAACGGACACGTAACGGATACAAAACGGAAACGAAACGGACGAGTACCGTACAAAACGGACGCCCAACGGACGTTCAACGGACATTTTATCCGTTGGACGTCTGTTCAAAGTTCTCAACATGCTCAAAATTTTCCACCGAACAGAACGGAGGTCGACAGATAAAACGTACGCTTAATGGACATGCAACGGATATGGACGGACGTCTAACGGATAAGAACGGACGTCTAACGGACATGAACGGATTGAAAAAAAGTTATCCGTTAGGCGTCCGTTCGAGCTATCCGGTAAGGTTTGACCGAGGCTTTAGTAAATAATTTTTGGTTACAGCATTAAAAATAATTTCATCTACTTATAACTTATATTTATTTAAGTATTTCCTAAGAAAATGTTCTATAATAGCAGAATATCAGAAATAAGGAGACCCCCCCCCCCCAAAAAAAAAATACACTGAGTATGGCTTGTTCTGTCAACTGAATATTCATGGTAGAGTCCTATTTCAAGACAATTTCTCATAAAATGTGTTTTGGAGACTCAATCCACTCAGAATATTTCATATTTTGTAATATTTCACATAAATAGCAAGAAATTTTAACACACGAGATTACTCACAAGGTCAAAGGTGCATGTACAGCTTCCCATAATAGGTGTAATACCACCATTGATTTCCCCCTATTAGTCTTTGTTAAATTTGCACTTTTAAAAAAATGCGCAGAATTTATCTTTGTTTCAAATAAAGAAATACTTGGCATGAGTCAAGTTTTATCCTGTCCAGTACTACAGAAAAAATTTCACATAACATTTCATTGCATATAAGAAAATAACCATCATTGGAAGTTAACCAATCAAATTTTTCCCCTTAATTTATCTGGGTACAAGGTTTAGTCACCATGTAACCTCAAGATTAACAAAATTTTCATTAGAAATCCCAAATAAAAAATAATGGTGTTTTGAAAAGCCCAAAGCATATGTTTATGACACGGAAATATTTTTACTGCAATAAAATGTAGGATTAATTACTTACTGTCAAATTCAAGGGAATATTTTTTTAGACCTACTTTCGTATACAACCGGATGTGACGTACCATGATTTGGTGGTATTACACCTGTAGTTTATTTAGTCCAAAACTAATGTTATTTCATTTAATTTCTTTAAAATATTTAATGCTCTAAATTATTCATCTAAAACGTCGAAAGTTACTTTCAGTTGCTTTCAAGCTACGGTTTCAACTTCTTGCAAAGCCGTCTCGTTGGTGTCATGGTAGCGTATTTGCGTGTTTGCCTCCAGTAAGGAGTTGGTGGAATCGATCCTAGGTCGAGGCAAACTAGAAACTTGAAAAGTGTAATTTGCTACTTCTCCGCTACGCAATTGGTATTAAGGAGTCAGAATAAAGGCTTCTTGACTCGGAGTCAGAATTATATGCACAGGTAGGATGATATGTCTTCCTGCAGAATGTGTTTCCATGCGAACTACAACTTTTGAATGGTATACACGTGTATGGTAAAATGGTCTTATGTTTTCAATTGAGAATGGTAAATGGTACATGAGAAATAGTGTATGGTTCTTGGTGAATATTGTTAGTAAATTTAATGAAAATTTGCAAGGCTCTTATACACGTAACATTTTGGGTAATTTTGAGAAATGTTGAAAATCGAGTTTGAAAGTTGAAAGGGTTATGGTATATGGTATATGTATAAAGCAAAACAATTCAAAAAAGAAAGAAAGAAAGAAGTTACATTAAAATTCTTACCACATAATTTCCTTAAAAGAATAATAACAGTGAACAAGATGCTGTTTTTGATATACATAGTGATTAATTACGATCAATTCTATATGTAAATCATTTTTTCGTGATAGCACCTACACATCTAAAGGATTATACCTGGGTATATAAATATATAAGGTAGGATTCGTTTTACATAATGATGAAAACCAATCAGTTTTAATATATTTTATGTTAATAACACCCTCTTTTATTCATAATCACTTAGCCAAATACGTCATAATTAAATGCATTTTAAGTTTTAGCTTTGTTATAGTTAAACCATCGACCTTTTTTCTTTTGGTTGATATTGTTTATTGTAAAGTATATTTACCAATATTTTATTTTATAAATTCAATCAGATTTTATTTGAATTCTTTCTTTGTACCGTTTTTATAAGAAAATATAAAATGAAATACCTTGTCTCTTCCTAATGGTTTTGATAGAATAATGATTCATTGAACTAGAGTAGATTGTTATTGTCAAACTTGTTTTAATCAATTTTCGATTATTTTGTTTTGTTTACCTACTCCTAATTTTTCTTCGGTACAAAATAATTTTTGAAGTCTTACACGAAAGAAATTAAACGCTGCGGCAATGTTTACATAACATGGTTTTTTCCCAAGATTATTTGATGTTTTTCATACTATTCCATCAAATGAAAATGATAGTTCTTCAATCTTTTTAAACCTTGTCGGCAGTAGTCCTGTGTTACCTCTTCTGATATGAAATATTATTGATACAGTTATTTTCTGTAAATGTACTGTTCGTGAAATCTTACTTTTTTTGAATTACCAGGGTTTATCTGTTTTTTACCTGTTTTGACGAAAAGTAAAATCAAAAAAATACCGACCTCCGGAATTTACCTTATTTAACCTTAGTTTTTTTAGTCATTTCATTATCATCATTATCATTATCATTATCATTTTTATAATATTGTTATTGTTATTATTATTATTATTATTATTATTATTATTATTATTATTATTATTATTTTCATTATAAATGGTAAAAATCTTACTTTAGAATTTGAATCTTGTTTATTTTATTTACTCTTTTTGACTCGGGACCATTTAGAGTTTGACATAGTGTCCTAAAAATATGCTAAATTTTGGAATATTATCTTGGCTTAAAATGATCTCAGTTAAGGAAAGCTGTGAAATAATTAAACATACAATGAAATATCTACCATCAAAACAACACTGTCCGGGTAGCAAACATTCACTGCTCAGTACTAGTAATAGTGGGAGGTTGAAATAGCTATACTGTGGATTCATTATTATGCGTTGGATACTAATTTTCGTGGATTTCTTGGGTACAGGTGAACCACGAATTCAAATATCCAACGAACTGCAAATTTTCTATAGGGTCGTATGCAGACTTTGAGAAAACCACGAAATCAAATATCCACGAAAATGCAAGTTTTCACCAATCCACGAAAATTGGTACCCACGAAATAAATGAATCCACAGTATATAAATCTGATATAACCTTTCAGTTTCGTCGGGAAATTCATGTACCGAGTCAGCAATACTACAGTGGTTCTTCTTTCGTTCTGTTTGTTGATATAGTCGGGATTCGATATTTAGAATTTATAAAATTCTCCCTTTTTTTATTCACCTTGCAATATGATATTTTTGAAAAATTCATTTGGAATGGTAAAAACCCAAAATTATCTTTTTTTTTTATGAAATCGAGTTTCATTTTAAGAACCAAATGACTACAAAACGACATTTAATTGTTCGAATAAGTAAGATAAAAAAATGTTACGACCTCATTTAAATAGAAACTTGAAATATACAGATTTATTATCAATTTCAAGTTTGCAGAACCAAAATCCATTTTACAAAATATTTAACATTCATAAAATAGGCATTGTTACGTAGTTTCTATCTACACATTAGAGTTTTGTAAAATATCAATATGTTAGAAAAACATACATAACATATATAAAAGATATACTTGTAAACAAATATTCAATAAGAAATATTGTAGGGCAAATAACAAGCAATATATCATTCCATCAATTTGGATTTTATTTTTAAATTGTACCTATAGATTCTTTTTGGTGCAATGACACTTTAAATGTCCTCATGAGTAGGTATCAATTCAACAATGCAAAATCGTCCTTCTTCGATGTTCTTTTACTGTAACTAAAGATAAAACACGCTTTAAGTTAGTACATTTATATTACCTTGCTCTCAGGTATTTTGTGAATATATAAGTCTTATTGAATTTCTGTATTGATCAATTATAATGCATGGAACAGTTAATTTACAGTCGTAGAAAAGTAAACGGCGCGGGATACAAGAAGAAACGCAATATCAGTCTTTAATTTGCTTTTTTTGAGAAATACTGTGAAGACTTATCAAAAATTTTAATTTTGTTTTTAAAGTCTTTATCAAAAATACATGCGGCAAAAAGAAAATGATTTGTATCAGTATCTATAATAAGATTTTATTTTTAAACTTAAGATATAAAAAAGAATTTGACGAATGTGTGTTCCAATACCTATTTTGTGGTTACAAGACAAAACAAAGAAAAATAAATGAAATCAAGTCTACAATCGGTGCAGTTGAGAGGAAATATAACTGTTTTCCGATGTTTTTTCGTGATAATAAAACATAAGCAATTATTTTTCACAAATTAAACCAAATTTTAGCTTGATTGTACTCCTTTTAGCTATTTATTCTTGATGGAATTTACAAAGTAATACACCATTGTAGGTAGCATAGTTAAGATTCGTCCGTGTACATTTACGCCAAACATTTTTCATTTTAAAATGAAAAATAAATTTTCAAATTGCTCTGAAAATTTTAAATGTAGTTGGTTAGAAAAATGTAACAAAAATCTATTCAAATCACTTTCGAAAAACCAATTTCTCTATGAGATTTGAAATTTGTTATTCTCATGAAATTACATTTTTGATTTTACGAAGATATCAAAACAAATAACAATATTTTGTGTTAAAAATGATTTTATTTTGTTAAAAGTTTTAATATATTTAAACATTTGCATTTGCTTGCTTTAGCAAACAAAACATATTTCAATCTCATTCTTAAAAGCAAATATTGAAAATACTGACCTTTAGTATTTTTCAATTTAGTTTACAATATTGAAAAATGAAAAATGCTCTGGCGTGGAGCATTTTTCAATTTGACTTCAAATATTGAAAAATGAAAAATGATTCAATTTCTCATTTTTCATTTTACTGTGCAATATTCAAATTTGAAAAATGTTCATTATTTAAATGTTTAATAATGAGAACGAAATGTAATTTGCTTCAATATAGGCGTTTCGAATGTTTCAATTGTTGACACTTTTTATTAAATGTTTTACTATTTCCGTTCTGTTCTTTCTTGTTTTAAGTCAATATATCTTAAAGATCTTTTTGTCACTGTGTGTGTGTGAACTATGTGTGGTATCAACAAATTCCCAACAAGAATGGTACACAGACAAGTACGATAATGACCACAAAAAAAATCATTCTTTCTTTTATATTTATATACCTAGTCGTCTTTGTAGATACATTTTCATATATATCTTTCGATCTAGCAATCTGTCATTCATTGTATATATCTATCTGTCTATCTTTCTGAATTTTGTTTTTCTTTGTCTTTTCTTTCTTTGAATTGTCGGGGTCGAAATCTTTAATTCAGTTCTCTCGAAGTGAAAAAGTCTCTTGCTCACAGACATGTACATGTTGTAAGAATGGTAGAAATTTTAGACCATTGATGTTTGATTCAACAAATGATACTTGACGGAAGAACACACAAAGACATTTCTCAACACTTGACTTCTATAGGAATCAAGCATGCATCAGCGTGAACAATAAGTCGTTTTTTGTTCTGAAAATGGAATAACTAGCCGATGAGGAGTAGACGAAGTAGTTTTAAACCATATCGTGGCTGAATGTGTCAAACATGTTAGGAAAGAAGGGAAAATATTAGAATATTAGATAGTGTCCATGTCAGTTTCTGTACATGCTCAAGGAGCAGGGTTCGCGGGTGGGGATGGATGGGTGTAGATATCTAGTATCTAGTATCGCTAGTATTTGTCTTCAAATTGTATTTTTCTGCATTGTATATCATTTCCTAATTTTGAATCTGTTAAATACAAACTTGTTTTTCCCAAGCTTATAATCTTCACAATTCTCGCAGAATATCAAATAAGCAGTATCTTATAAAAGAAAATATGAACTTAGCTTGAATGCATGTATGTGTGGTAAATGTATATTTCGAAGGATGAATGACTTTTTATATTTGCTTTTACCGAAACAAAATGTAGCAAAGACTATATCATAATTATGCGAATAGTATTTCAACAAACATAAAACAGTTCCTATGAGGTTCTGTTTTATGTAAATTCTATTACCTTTTATTCAATATGATTTTACATCTTTAATATGTGAAAGCAAAACGAGTATTATAGGACAAATATGTCGACACAAAAAATGGGTCTCAGTCAGTAACAATATTCTTTTGAAATGACAGAAAGTAAAAAAAAACCAACCAGATCGACACTGATCGACACACACGTATTCAAAGCCATATGCATCATGTACATGGAACATATTCTAGTACATTGTAGTTACATTTAAAACATGGTGTGCGCACAGTGTGTGTTATTTTCAGGCTGGACCCGCAAACGGTCGGAAAATGATGACAGGCCATTTATCAATCAAAGGAATCAACGTGTCTGAGGCTAGAGTTGGTAAAGCATTAGCGACAGCAAAAAGCAGTGGCGGGTCAAGAACTTTTCATAAGGGGGGAGGGGGCTGACTAACCTACAGGGGGGAGGACTCCGGTCATGCTTTAGTGATTCCCTATATGATTAACCAAATTTTCTCCACAAAAGGGGGGCACCAACGGAAATACATAGTGTTTCAATTTCTGCAATGATGACAGCGTACAATGCACATGGTTGACGCTTCCACAAAGTAAAGAAGTAAGGGACGATATCAAAAGTTCAATGTAGGATAAAAAAACATAGTTTTTTAACTGACACCCCCCTTTTTTTCTAAACTTAATTTGAGAAAAATTGATTGTAAAATATGGAAATATGTTAAATCGATTTTTGATAAACCAAACTCGCAGCAATTTTACAACCCCTCCCCCTCTCCCACCCAAACTATTTGATTGAAGTTTTTCATCCTACATTCCTTCTGCTTTCGTGACTGTTACCATGATCGGTCATGAATTTTGCGTTTTATTCGGGACATAAAACATTTCTTTTGAATAGCCTTAATTTTTGTTTGCTAGTCAAAAGAAAGGTAAATAAAAAGTTAATATTTAATAGATTATAAATCTTTTGTCAATGTACAAGTTTTGTGTATGTGTGTAAAAATTGTCTTCTATCGAGTCGTGTCGCTTTTTTCTTATATATCATTATCTTGGTAGCGTTCTTTACTACTCCCAAATAGCATGAAAGAGACTTGAACCCTACTAATATTCTAAAACAGTAACTTTCTTTTTCTGTACCTGCTTACTAGTATCCCAAGCTATTGATTTGTATATTTGTATGAATGTATTACAGTTGTGGTCCTTTCTCCAATTTGTTGTCATCTATAACTTATTTTTACATCGTTTTATTTAAATCTTTTTAATTTTTTTCGTTTCTTTTATTGTTTCGATTTTTGGGTTTGTTCGTGCTAATTTCCTATGATAATGATGATAACAAACTAAAAGTTATAATTAGTTTATTTCGCTTCGTCTACCTATTTTTGTTTAGCAACCAACAGTCAATCAATCCAGCACTTAATTATTTGTTACAAATGTACATAATGGTCCTTTCATATTTTTTTTATAATTATCATTTTTCTGCAGGGAACTATGTTTTGGAATATTGTTTCATATCATTTTGTGATACGGTTACGGAAACATGATTGTGCAAGGTTTAACTTAATGTAAATGACAGAAAGTTGATAAACTTGGTAGCATAGCTTTCATTTCTCTCCTTTTTATGTAACAATATATAAAAGCTATGGAACTTTAACCACTGTAGGGTAAAATGAACTGTTTTTTTTTGGAGCTGGCATGTCAGTTAACTGCTAGTAGTCTGTTGTTATTTATGTATTATTGTCATTTTGTTTATTGTCTTTGGTTACATCTTCTGACATCAGACTCGGATTTCTCTTGAACTGAATTTTAATGTGCGTATTGTAATGCGTTTACTTTACTACATTGGTTAGAGGTATAGGGGGAGGGTTGAGATCTCACAAACATGTTTAACCCCGCCGCATTTTGCGCCTGTCCCAAGTCAGGAGCCTCTGGCCTTTGTTAGTCTTGTATTATTTTAATTTTAGTTTCTTGTGTACAATTTGGAAATTAGTATGGCGTTCATTATCACTGGACTAGTATATATTTGTTTAGGGGCCAGCTGAAGGACGCCTCCGGGTGCGGGAATTTCTTGCTACATTGAAGACCTGTTGGTGACCCTCTGCTGTTGTTTTTTATTTGGTCGGGTTGTTGTCTCTTTGACACATTCCCCATTTCCATTCTCAATTTTATGTTTCATACTTTTTACTTTCCCCTGAATTATAAATAAAATAAAACCCTTTCCTTTCTGTTGTCAGAATAGGAACGAGAATTTGACAAGGAGACAGCAACCCGACCAAAAAGCAAAAGCAGCCCAAGGCCATTAGTGGATCTTCAATACAGCGAGAAAATCGGGAACATGGTGGACCCTTTTCACAAATGTGTACTAGTTCATCGAAAATGGACGTCACATTAAATTCCGAAACATATTAATAAAAGTAAATAAAAAAAACTTACAAACAAACCGAACTTATAAGGCTACCAGTTTCTTCTTTTTTATTTATTATAGTACTTAACCTTGTTTATATGTAGTTTGTGCAAGCGAATGCACTTCCAGTGTGACTTTCAAAAATAACTTGATAGTTTTCCAGTGTGACTGGATAGTTGCTTAAGGTATATCAGACTTTTCAAACGATTCGGAAGTTGACATTATATATGTATAGAGACACCTGTCTTCCCTTGAATACAATAAAAGTGTTTCCAAGGGACTTTTGGTTGTGTGTTTAGTTGGGTTGTTATTTCGATGCTGTGTAAGCGACATCTTTTTCTGTTTATATCAGTATATATCAAATCGTCGTGTTGCGATGTAATAGAAGAAAAGGTATGAAGAGAATTATAAAGCCATAGTTTTCATAGAGATTCTGCTGAGAATACTAACTTACAGAAAAAAAATTGATAAAAAATTAACTGTCGATATATTTGATACATAATTGATTCATAATCTTAACGTAATACTAGGTATCGGTAATAAAATTACAGTTTTTTTTTAATTTTTTTTTTTTATTAAAATCGATTGCAATTGTACTGACTGATTTTGTAGGCTCAGACACATGATGGTTTATAGGTTGTTTTTCGCTCTGAATTTGGTTGTGCACCTAAAACGATCTAATCCCTAATAGTTCTATGTATGCGCCGTAAAGTTATTTTTTCTCGAATGGATTGTATTGTTTTAAATTTTTCATTTGTGAATCTTTTGTAGCTTCCTGTGCGGTACTCTTTCGTTGAAGACTGTTCTATGAATCATACTTGCTTACTTCATCATCATTTAATGTCTTATGGAAAAAAATGTGACAGTGACAATCATGCCACATCTTTTTTTTTATGAAATTATGAATAAAACAAACACTAATATTTGTCAGTTCAGTTACAAAGCACGAATCGAGTAAATGAATAAACGGAGAGCGCGCGGCAGCTTTATATATTTTCATGTGCCATACATGCTATATATATATGAATTTTTATAAATGTACATGTATCAATTGGTGATGTTTTCTGTACTTGCTATTGGGGAAACTAAGAAAAAATAAGATTGCAACGTTTCTTCGGTATTATGTTCATTGATTTTTTTTTTTAATTTGGGACCTTGGGATTTCATGTTTTTTAAGCCCGGGATTTCGGAATCAGGAACCCTCCGACCCCCTCAACATGTTATCAATGGTTGGTAAAGAAGGCGAGAGACTTCAGCGTGTGCACTCTTGTCATAATTTGAAAATTTTTAGATAATTTGATTAAAACATTTACCGATATTGCCTCTTTGTTGATACTATTATTTTTTGTGTAGCTCGTCCGCTCCCATTTATATTCGTTATGTAAACAGAAAGTCACAACTGTTTTGTTTTTATACAGGGATCACGCAACTTTTATCCTGTTCCATACCATGCTGATAATTTTGGGCATAAAATCCATCTTGATCAAAATGAATCTTGCAAGTAGCCCTCGGAATATATAGAGGGGTGGTGTTGAGGTTACAAAAAGGGGATGTTGGATATAGGATTATAAAAATTGGGGTAATGAAATCAATGGGACATAAAAGGTGGGATCTGGAGAACAACAAAAAAAGGAATTTAGGAAAAGGCGCACACCGAGTCAATAAGATTGTTGTGTTGTTTACTGTTTTTTGGAGGGGGAGGAGGGGCGGGCATTATGGGAAGATCTCCCGTCTCTGACTCGAAATATGGATAATTTAATGTCAAGGGTTTTATAATTCTCCCTGGCAGCTTCAGACAAAATAATTTTGTATCTTCTATCTTTTTAAATAGACAATACCCTTTTCTAAAATTGAGAATGGAAATGGGGAATGTGTCAAAGAGACAACAACCCGACAATAGAACAGACAACATCAGAAGGTCACCAATAGGTGTTCAATGCAGCGAGAAACTTCCGCATCCGGAGGTGTCCTTCAGCTTGCCCCATAACAAATATATATACTAGTTTAGTGATAATGGACTTCATGCTAAACAAATTAAACACAAAAAAATAAATTAAAAATAATCCGAGACTAACAAAGGCCAGTGGCTCCTGACTTGGTACAGGCGAAAAAATACGGTGGGGTTAAACATGTTTTTGAGATCTCAACCCTCCCCCTATACCTCTGACCAGTGTAGAAAAATAAACGCATAACCATATGCACAGTAAAATTCAGTTCAAGAGAAGTCCGAGTCCGATGTCAGAAGAGGTAACAAAAGAAAATAAACAAAATGACAATAATACATAAATAACTACAGACTACTAGCAGTTACTGACATGCCAGCTCCAGACCTCAATTAAACTGATTGAAAGAGTATGTCTTCATCAAGGGAATACCAGGCAACTTCCGTTAGGGGTTCAGTATTATACACATAAAATATTTAAGAGAAAAACATAACCCGTGTCATGCCAACAAATGGTTTTGTAATAAATGTGTTTAATTTCGATGTAAAGACCCTATAAGTGAATCAATATTAAAGCCAAAATATGAAAACTTGAATGACCTGACAACCGTATTGTAACTATATCCCTTCTTAATAAGTCTGATTAAAGGTCTTGTTATCTTTTAATGTTCCTTGTTGTCGTTTGTTGATGTGATTCATTAGTGTTTCTCGTTCTGTATATAGATTATACCGTTGTTATTCCCGTTTGAATAGTTTTACACTAGTCATTTTGGGGACACTTTATAGCTTATTGTTTGGTGTGAACCAAGACTCTGTGTTGAAAACCGTACTTTGACCTATAATGGTTTTTATTTTAAAAATTATGACTTAGAAGGCGAGCTGTGTCATTGGCACTCATACCACATCCTCTTATATCTAGAGAAACGTAAACAAGCTTCACATTTGAAGTTCATTTTAACTGAAATGCCACCTTACGTTCATTCCAAATAATAGAGAAATCTGTCTCAAAATGAACAAAGTGATCAGAAATATCAGTCTCAAACCTATTTTGACTATACATTTACCAAATAAACCATACAATAAAAATAAAAGACCACAGGATCAATTAAACACTTAAATTTTCAAAACTTGTCTCCTAGAGACAGTCGTATCTAATTCCACCAAGCACTGACTCAAATGTCTGCTTCTGTTTTTCCAAAATAATGTATTTCAGTTAAAAACAGAAAAAATTCTGTAAAATTCAACATCAACCTCGCGGGACCAAAATTTAGCATGGGTTATTCTGATTGAGATGCGGAGATGTGGACCACAGCTTGTTCTAGTTGTATACAGAGACGATGGATGCCAAATGTTAAAGCAATTGGTATCTAAATAGCTAAGTAAATACCAACCAAAAAACAAACATAAAAAAATATAAAATTAATTTTTATCTAGTTAAGAAATGGAGCATGCAATGACTTCCAAAATAAGCCGTATTTAGAAGGAATATGGCATATTCATCAACCTTATACAGGGAGACTGGGAAAAGAACAGCTTTCCTAGGTGTTGTTTTTATATTTACACCTTTTCTAGGTTGTCAACGAGGGTATCACCAAACCCGTAGCCAGTGCATGAAAGTAAGAAATTTTATGTTAATAAAATTTCCTGTTACAATTTTTTTTATTTACTTTTCATTCAGGAATAACTCTCTCGGCTTCGGTTACACTATTCTGTCGTTGAGTACTTTATAGGGAATATTGTAATTGCTTTCAGCTATGCATAATCCTTTGTAAGGCCACAACTAATACGTGTTATGAAGAACGGGCATGATTATGCTTTGATCAATATAGAAGCATGTTGCTCGGATCTTATATAATTAATGTACATTAACTTTTTAAAGAAGTTTATAAATGTTTTGCAACGATGCAAATACTAATCTTGGGAGTAAAAATAAATATCTCTATCAATGAATTCAACATACCAATTTCTATTTCATTTAACAAATATATAGAAAATACTTAGTTTACCTGAATGTAAATAACAAAATAGGGAAATATAAAATTCATGGTTTTAAACAAGGAAAATGACAATTGCATAATAATCCTGCGCCACATCACAAAATTTTGCTGGTGCTTTGTTGTTCTCCTATCTTTTCGGGGATAGGTAATAAATGTGTATTTACGGGTTCACACATACACACATGTGTATTATATTTAAAGCATAAAAACAAAATTTCTAAAGTGTAAACAATGAATGAAAAAATAATTTTATTATCTATTTTCCAATATCTTTTATATCAATTTCTTAATCCTTTTTAGAGCATTTTTCATTTAGTCACACGATTACAAAAATTGAAAAATGCTACACACAAAAACAATTTCATTTTTGAGAAAATTTTCTAAAAATGAAAATTCAACCCATATGGGGCATTTTCCATTTTTTAATATTTCAAGGCAAATTGAAAAATGCTCCACGTTGGAGCATTTTTCATTTTTCAAATTTGAAAGACAAATTGAAAAATGCTCCACGATGGAGCATTTTTCATTTTTCAATTTTTAAAGTAAAATTGAAAAATGCTCCACGTTGGAGCATTTTTCATTTTTCAAATTTGAAAGACAAATTGAAAAATGCTCCACGATGGAGCATTTTTCATTTTTCAATTTTTAAAGTAAAATTGAAAAATGCTCCATGTTAGAGCATTTATCATTTTTCAATTTTTTAAGGCAAATTGAAAAATGCTTAAGTTAGCAATTTCAATATTGTGATTTTAAGAAGGAGATTGAAATTTTTTTTTTTCTTTCTAAAACTATCAAATTGAAATGCTTTAATTTATTCAAAATGTCAGATGAAGTTTATTTAACAAAATGTTCATCAGATGAAGTTAATATTCAAAATGTTGATCAGATGAAGTTAATATTCAAAATGTTGATCAGATGAAGTTTTTAAAATGTTGATCAGATGAAGTTTTTAAAATGTTGATCAGATGAAGTTTTTAAAATGTTGATCAGATGAAGTTTTTAAAATGTTGATCAGATGAAGTTTTTAGACCGTGTATATTTACGCCAAACATTTTTCATTTTAAGCTGAACAAATAGATTTTGAAAATACCCTACAAATTTTAAAATTAATTGGTTTGATAAATGTAACAAACGTCTGTTGAAGTCACTTCTGAAAAATCATTTTTGTTATGAGAATTGAAATTAGTAATTTTCATGACATTACATTATTTAATTTCACGAGGATAATATTAAAAGTAATGATAAGTTTGTCTTAAAAAGATTTCATCTTATCAACAGTTTGAATTAATTAAAACATTTGAATTTGATTGTTTTAGAAAAGAAACAAATTTCAATCTCCTTCTTAAGGACAAAATATTGAAATTGCTAACCTTAAGCATTTTTCAATTTGCCATAAAATATTGAAAAATGAAAAATGCTAAAACGTGGAGCCTTTTTCAATTTGCCTTTAAAAATTGAAAAATGAAAAATGCTCCAACGTGGAGCATTTTTCAATTTGCCTTCAAAAATCAAAAAATGAAAAATGCTCCAACGTGGAGCATTTTTCAATTTGCCTTTAAAAATTGAAAAATGAAAAATGCTCCAATGTGGAGCATTTTTCAATTTGCTTTGAAATATTGAAAAATGAAAAATGTTGAATTTTCATCTTTAATTTTTTTTTTCTCAAAAATGAAAATGTTTTTTTTTTGTGTTGAGGATTTTTCAATTTGTTTAATCAAAGTTTTGTTTTTATGCTTTAAATATAATACACATATGTGTATGTGTGAACCCGTGTATACACATACCTTACCCCGAAAAGATAGGAGAACAACAACGCACCAGCAAAATTTTGTGATGTGGCGCAGGATTATTATGCAAAAAATTATTGTTATTTCCCATGCTTAAAACCCTTAACTTTATATTTCCCTATTTTGTTATTCACATTCAGGTTAACTACATATTCTCGTTATATCTGTTAAATCAAATGGATATTGGTTTGTTTAATTCATTGATAGAGATATTTATTTTTACTCCAAAGTTTAGTATTTGCACCGTTGCAAAACATTTGTAAACTTCTTTAAAAAGTTAATATACATTTAAGATAACATCTGAGCAATACGGACACGCATAGATCAAGGCATATATAACCCTGCTCGTAACAACACGGTTCGGTTATTACCATTAAAGGATTTAGCATAGCGGAAAGTAATTACAATATGCCCTATAAAACCTTCAACGACAGAATAGCTTCACCAAAGCTGAGAGATGTTCATCAATAAATAGTAAATGAAAAATATTGTAACATAAGATTTCGTACTTTCATGCAATTGCTACGGATTTGGTGATACCATCGTTGACAACCTAGAAAATATGTAAAGATAAAAACAACACCTAGGAAAGCTGTTCTGTTCCCAGTCTCTCTGTATAAGGTTGATTAATATGCCATTTTCCTTCTAAATACCGCTAATTTTGGAAGTCATTGACTGCTCCCTTTCTTAACTTGATAAAATGAATTAAATAATTTGATCACTGGGTTTTTTTTTGTTTTTTTTGGGGGGGTGGGGGGGGGGGGGTAGTATTACTTAGCTATTTTAATACCAATAGTGCTTTAACATTTGGCATCCGTCGTCTCTGTTTACAACTAGAACAAGTTGTGGTTTACATCTCCGAACCTCAATCAGAATTACTAATGCTAAATGTTGGTCCCGCGAGGTTGATGTTGAATTTTACAGCGATTTTTCTGTTTTTAACTGAAATACATTATTTTGGGAAAACTAATCAGAAATGAAGCAGACATTTGAGTCAGTGCTCGGTGGAATTAGATACGACTGTCTTTAGGAGACAAGTTTTGAAAATGTAGGTGTATAATTGTTCCTGTGGTCTTTTATTTTTATAGTATGGTTTATTTGGTACATTTTGTGTCAATGTATAGTCAAAATATGTTTAATGTTGTCAAGACTGATATTGCTGATTACTTTGTTAAAGTTTGTTCATTTTTAGACAGATTTTCTTTTATTTGGAATGAATGTGCGGTGGCATTTTAGCTAAAAATTAACTTCAAATGTGAAGCTAGTTTACATTTCTCTAGATATAAGAAGATGTGGTATGAGTGCCAATGAGACAGTTTGCCTTCTAAGTCACAATTTTTAAAATAAAAACCATTATAGGTCAAAGTACGGTCTTCAACACAGAGTCATGGTTCACATAAAACAATAAGCTATAAATTGTTCCCAAAATGACTAGTGTAAAACGATTCAAGCGGGAAAAACAACGATATAATCTATATACAGAACGAGAAACACTTATGAATCACATCAACTAACGACAACAAGGAACATTATAGAAGATAAAAAAAAAACCCTGTTAAACAGACTTAGGAAGAAGGGATATAGTACGATTCTGTTGTGGTTGTCAGATTATTAAAGTTTGCATATTTTGGTTTTAATATTGTTTCACTTATAGGGTCTTTACATCGGGATTAAACATATTTTTTAAAAACCAGTTGTTGGCATGACACGGGTTATGTTCTTCTCTTAAATATTTTATAATTTGTATAATACTGAACCCCTAACGGGAGTTGCCTGATATTCCTATAATGAAGACGTAATCTTAAATCAGTTTAATTAAGGTCTGGAGCTGACATGTCAGTAACTTCTAGTAGTCTGTTGTTATTTATGTGTTATTATCATTTTGTTTATTTTCTTTTGTTACCTCTTCTGACATCGGACTCGGACTTCTTTTGAACAGAATTTTACTGGGTGTATGGTTATGCGTTTACTTTTCTACATTGGTCAGAGGTATCAGGGGAGGGTTGAAATCTCATAAACATGTTTAACCCCACTTTTTTTGCGCCTGTTCCAAGTCAGGAGCCTCTGGCCTCTGTTAGTCTTGTATTATTTTTAAATTAGGTTTTTAGTTTTTAATTTGTTTAGTATGGCGTCCATTATCACAGAACTAGTACATGTATATATATATTTGTTTAGGGGCAAGCTGAAGAACGCCTCTGGGTGCGGCAGTTTCTCGCTGCATTAAAGACCTATTGGTGACCTTCTGCTGTTGTCTGCTCTATATATATGGTCGGGTTATTATCTCTTTGACACATTCCCAATTTCCATTTCTCAATTGGATTGTCTATTTAAAAAAATAGAAGATACAAAATTATTATGTCTGAAGCTGTCAGGGAGAATCATAAAACCCTTGACATAAAATTATCCATATTTTGAGTCAGAGATGGGAGATCTTCCTATGATGCCCGCCCGTCCTCCCCCTAAAAAAAAGTAAACAACACTAAAATCTTATTCTGACATTACAGATGGGATTTCATTTCATTCACGTGAATGAGGTTGGAGGGACTCGGTGTGCGCCTTTTCCTTAATTCATCTTTTTTGTTTGTTCTCCAGATCCCACCTTTGGTGTCCCCTTGATTTCATTACCCACATTTTAATAATCCTATATCCGACCATCCCTTTTTGTAACCTCAATAGCACCCCCTCTCTATATCCCACTTCTGGGGCTACTTGCAAAATTCATTTTGATCAAGATGGATTGTATGCTCAGAATTATCAGCCTGATATGGATGAGGATAAAAGTTTCGTGATCCCTGTAAAAAAACAAAACAGTTGTGACTTTCTGTTTACATAACGAATATAAAAGGGCAGCGGACGAGCTACAAAAAATAGTATCAACAAAGAGGCAATTTCGATAAATGTTCAAATTATTTAAAATTTCTCAAATTTCGAAAAGAGTGCACACGCTGAAATGTCTCGCCTTCTTTACTAATCATTGATATTATGTTGATCCAAAATCCTGGACTTAAAAACATGAAATCCCGAGGTCCTGAATGAAAAAAAAATCCCGGGTCCCGAAAGGGTTAATCCCGAAATCACAAGCTTAAAACCACCCGATCCTGACGTCCTGAAAAAGGTCCTGCCCACCCTCTATGTTGATAGTCCTAAATATAAAGCTTTTCTACAACTATCACATAAACTTAACATGGTCAAAGAAAATTAGGACAAGGTCATATAAACAAAACAAGAAATACATGTACACCTTACAATAAATCACTAAGTATAAATGACCCATGCTAATAGTTTTTAAGAAACAGACTTAACCGAGAAAACTAAACACATGAACCACGAAACTAAGGTCAAGGATCTGAACCATGGCAGGCAGAAGTGTACAACTTACAATTCCATACAGCAAGTAAAGTTAACCTATTTCTTATAGTTTAAGAAAATCAGAACAAAACTAAAAAACTGAATACTGTGCAATGACAGTGAAAATGAGGTCAAGGCCAAATAAAACCTGCCAGACTGACATGCACATCATTAAATATTTCCATACACCAAACAAAGATTACATATTGCATATAGTGTTAGAAAAAAAGACCAAATATCAAAAACTTAACGTTGGTCAAGGTTTGATAAGCACAACCATGCTTGACACATCTATATCATTTCCTCTATTGTTCAATAAAATATCGTCATTTGATCTCGATGGATCAGCATCGCGTTTTGACTCAGATTGGATTGGTTGATCTGACATGCATATATGTCTACTGGATCAGAATTCGTATCAGAGGCTCCTCTGATTCTACCTCTATCTCTACCATCACGCCCACTAGTTCTGGTATATTTTGGTGGTATGTCTGTGTTGTTTGCGAGAATTCTACGTATTTTAAATGACAATTAGAAGAATTAAAGGGAACAGTATTTATAAACAGTATGTATATGCAATATGATGTTGATGATAATGACGAGAGCGTAGTCAGATTACGTTTTGAAAGTGGAAAGGACTTAGACCGGTCGATGTAAGAGCGGTCTATAATCGCAGAAAAGGTGTGTTAAGATCGTTTTGCAATCGAATAAATCTTGCATGTATTGTCGTTATGAAAACGTGATTAGCGTAATAAATCGTGATTATCGTATTGAAGACTCAGAATAGGCGTGATGAGAACGTGACCCGTAGCGGGATCGTAGTAGCATCGTGAAAACAATGAAAATCCAAACTTTCATCCTGCTCGTACCGGGACCTCACCTTTTAGATCGCGGTGAGCGTGGTGCAATAGTGGTCTAGTGTGACTTGGGCATAAAACATGCTCCTTGTTTCTCTACCTTTCCTATTGATCAAAATGAGAAATTGGTTCTTGTCTTGAATTGTTGATACCGTACGTTTCCTGCTTTCATCGTGTCAGAATACATTTTTTAATAATCGTGAAATATATATCACTTATTGTTCAGTAATTTCAACTGTTGTTATTATTGTTATTGGTCGTAACGTAATCACTAAACATAATCAATACCGAAGAAACTGTGCCATCTTATTTTTTCTTAGTTTCCCAGGTAGCAAGTACAAAAAACATCACCAATTGATACATGTACATTTATAAAAATTCATATATGTATAGCATGTATGGCACATGAAAATAAACAACGCTGCGCTCTCCATGTATTCATTTACTCAATTCGTGAATGGAATATGCTCTATAACTAAATTGACGAATACTAGTGATAAACTTTGTTTTATTCATAATTTCACAAAAAAAAAAGATGTGGTATGTTTGCGAGAGAAACAATTTTTTCCAACGGATCGTTGTTTTTTTCCTGAAATTTTGGTGGAGTGTTCTTGAAACAGTACTTGATTGATTGCAAAAGAAAACAATTGGGGTCCATGTGCTTGTTTTTTCAATAAAAGCCATACATCTTTATTTTTTACGACGTCTGTCAGTATGGCGCTAAATTACGTTAAATTAAGTTTTAATCACAACAATTTTAAAGAGCAATTCTCTGTAACCACCAACCTTTTTATATAGGGGGTCCGGCACGCATAGTCACCGATTTTCATGAAACTTAGCCAAAACATGTGATCATGTAAAAAAGTAGGAAAAATGCCCACCCAAATGTTGCTAGGTCATGGTTGCCATGGCAACCAAGTGAATGAGATTTCCCGCAAATTTTGAGGAATTTAGCATCGAAAAAACAACTACTTTGCAGTCATTCGTAATCAAAACTAGGTTTTATTTAATGATATTTGTAAATATTTTTTAGAAACATGAAACTTAACAAACAAAATAGCAATGTCATATATACAAAAATATTAGGGCTGAATATTGTCACAACTGCAGAAGCAGAGGTCATTTTTCAATATAGTTCAGAATACAAATTTTACACATTTTGTATGAAGAAAATAGACATTTTTGCATCCACCTCCATTTAACCTGTGGTTATGAATGAAAAGTATCGATGTTTCTCATCAAAAAATTATAACAAAATGTTTGGGAAATTAGGTTCTAGGATGGTTGCTATGGAAACAGAAATGTGTCATTTTTGCCTTTTTACCTCTAAAATTTAGCCATTTAATTAAAATAATCCACAAAAAGTAAATATTATTGAATGACTATGATGTGCAAACTATTGGCAATTTAATTACCAATAATTTGTCCAAAGGTCAAAGGTCATTGATGACCTTGACCTTTGACCTTGTGAATATTTATTGAATTTTGAAAGGAAATATAATAGAAAGCGGCTACTACTATACATGGAGAAAATTATCAGGATGTTTGAAGCCACTTTTTATCAACATATGAAAAATAAAGAGTCAAGGTCATGTCAAAAGTGCTTAGCAACCACCCTTATTTGATAAAAAATGTACCTAGCAACCATACATGATTTCATTCAGGACTATATAAACTATTACATAGACTTAACTTCAAAGGTCTAGAGGGTCTCATCACATAAGCTGTAAACACCTCATTCATTTAAAGTGTAAAACTGACTAGCAACCATTTATTTATATTAGGAAAATGCCTAGCAACCATCGATTTATATTGAAAAAGTGCATAGCAACCAATAAATTATTTAGAAAAACTGAATAGCAACAGTTTATTTTAGATTTCATTTGGACCAAAATTAGATTTTTTTTATAAAAAACACATTTCTAATCCGGAAAAGTAAATAATATAGCAAATTTAATTTCATGAGACTGATAACACATATATACAAAAGTTTAAAAGATTTAAAAAACTCTCCAGAAGACAACCAAATGTTAATTAAAGGCAAATTATTATATCTACAAGAAGAAGAGAAAAGGAATATAACTGCTAAGAGATTGACCAGTTTATTTTGGTTGGAGTTGGCCTTTCAAGCAAAGAAGTTATGCATAGACAATATATTCATTTTCACTCGTTATAACTTATAAGGCTTGATTATTTCATATTTTTCGTCGAAATTTTTTTCATTGCATACACACTGTTTTTGTATTTTAAATGTGCATCTAAATGTACAAAAAATTGTTTTTAGCATGTTTTGGGCAATATTATTTATCTTCAGATCAAGACACTATCACAATCATTTCGTTAAACTTCCATCATCCCCATCACAAAAGATAAAATGCTCTTTCCTAACTTATATAAATACCCTGCATCTATCCATTGCTATTTTTGTATATCAACAGTGGAAGATTAAAAAAAATATATATTAAAAAATACTTTGTGTGCTTAGCAAAAGTTATTTTAACAGAGTCTCAGTGCCAATTGAGATTTAGTAATCGAACAGACTAGGCCAATCAGGACCCCTTTTGGCCCCAAAATATAGAATTAGCTTAAAAAATAAACTCTAACGCTATTTATAAGAAAGTAGAAAGCGTGTGTTAGATAAATATGAGTCATCTTTGACAACACATTGAAACAAGCGTTAGGAAATTAAGCACTTACTCATACAAATGTTGAGACAAGACATGAATTCGATAACTTCCATTTCAGACTTAAACAAAATGAAATGTAATAGCCAATTTGACTTATTTCCATATTTGAACTTGAATTTAAGTACATGTATTTGTAATGACCAAATCAGTTCATATCTTTAACACAAACTGATTGATTCAAGTGAAGTACACAATTGTAAAGTGTCTAAAATGTAACATTTTTGGAAAATTTATCTTTTAACTGGACATCTCCACAAACCAGATTTGGACACAATCATCATTAGAGTTATAATGTACTTTAAAAATGTATCCCATGATGGCTTACATGGCTTAAATAGAAGATAGGAATAAAATGCATGTTTAAATTGTCCATCATCATAAAAATTGTTATAAATAGAATGCGTGAAAAGACCTTTATTATTCCGCGTGAAAGGGTCTTCCTACTATCTATTTACAGGGGAATTTCTGGCCTGAAATGATGAATGTTAACCTTTTTATGCCCCGCTGTAGCAGACGTGGCATTAAGTGTAACCCTTTCCATCTATTTGCACGTTTGTCCGTCCGTACTTGCCAAAAGTTGGTATCCGTTCTCTTATTTTAGTTTGCCTTAGCCAAATATTGTTTAACTTGCATACCATGCTTATTGCCACATAATACAGATCAATTTGAAAATTGGGTGGCGTCACCTTTATCGTTTTGGAGTTATATGCCTTTATAAACATAATAATAATTGCACTTGTACAATTCTTTGGTTATGTCCCTTTATAATTTTATAAATATGATATGCAAGCGGGGGAGAGGGGGGGGGGGGGGGGTATCATCTGTGTTCAACGGACACATTCCCCACTCTTGGTTTTTTTTTGCCTATCATCTTGAAAACAATAACTAATATAACTTCCCTTTAGAAAGAGAAACATTACATTTAATAGATTATCAGCAGCACTAGTTCTTCTTCGTCGAAATCGTCAGCTGATTTTTATTGCAGTTATTGCCCTATAAAGACTGTGTGTGCTTTTTTGCCTTATATAAAAAAAATACCATATTATAGCAGGAGGAAACTAGAAATTCAAAAATTATCAACAAGATACGATTACAAATAATTTAATGGTTCAGGTAGATTATGAAAATATACTTTTTGAGACAGAATTTTCTTATTATTTGCTAAAATAAAGATTTTACTATGCTTTTTTTTTTTAAATATAATAAAAGGGTTGGGTCTTAAACCGTGCTATTTCACAAGCTACGAATCATTGAAAATTGCCTAAATTTGGTTAGATTGTTCTTGAAAAAACCACTTTGAGATAGAATTTTTAATAATTGTGGGAAGATAGGTTTCATCATATGTTTTAAGAAATAAAAAGAAACAATGGTGTCACTGAACTCGTTTTCTCGCTATAAGTAATAATTAAAAAACAATCCCTAGAGGTGCAGTATATTTTTTTTTACTGAAAGAGTTATCCCTCCTTAAATGGCTCATTTGAAAAGAAAATTTTTATTAAAAAAAATAAGGACAATTGTTTTTTTATGAAATTTATGTTGCTAGATTCATACTTCAGAGGACACAAATCACAATTTATTAACCGTTGCTCAGGAATTTTTCTGTTGCTAAGTAGTTGCTAAGCAATTTATGAACTCAAATTGAAGTGACTATTCATTTGTAACTTCAAGTTATTCTCAAACCAACCATCTTATCTGGAAAATATGGTTATTTGTACAGATACATTAATTTGTATGTGCTAATTATATTAAGAAGTAAAAATGGTTGCTAGGCAACCTTCTTTTTATCGGAACAAAAAAAATCATTTTTTAAAGTTTCTATACTAAAGCCAGCAATGGTTTGAATGAAGACTTCTTTTGAGAGGGGCCGAAACACCCCTTTTTATAAGTACCTTCTCCGTTGTCGATTTAGGCAAATAACAAGACCAATTTGTACTGTGATTGTGCAATCCAAGATGGCGGTATACCATGAATCTACCTTAGATTCATTTGACAACCCCTAATAAGAGTAAATACCCTTTAAAGTCAATTTGGGGTAACTATCGTATATGTAAGTATTTACATAATTATATTAATATACGATAAGCTATACATGTATAGCTACAAGAGTAACTAAAGAAGAGTACATAATTGGGATAAGGAAACAAGAAAAAAATGTTGTTATTTGAATTTTTCTCCTTAAATACTAGTATTCATTAAAAGGCAAAACGCCTATATGGAGTAAAATGAAATTTTCGAATATTTTGAGTAAATGATTGAGTCTTGTTGGTATTTTTTACTATTAAATTGTTCATTTATCAATATAAGTTTCAATAAAAATAATGTTTTGTTACATAACTTTTTTACATGCGTTGATGATTCAAGATTAAGAACATAAAAGTTAAACACGAGCCCCCTAGTAAATGATATAATGATTCAACTGGTATTGTTTCGTAATATTGATGAAATACTTTTGAAAAAAACAGCATTTGAAATTTAAGTAAGAACAGGATACAAATTTGCTGAAGATTAACTGAAATTTACATGAGTACACTCATGTATGTGAATTATTAAAGAAACAAAATACATGTTCTTTAAAGAAATTTGAGAGTCTAAATGGAAGAATGAATTAAGTCTTTAGTAAAGCACCAATACAAGGATGGTTGCTATGCATTTTCTGATTATATGAGAATGGTTGGTATAGTTTATGTTGAAAATATTGACCCCTCAACTTTTTATTAGGATGTATATCATAGTTCATATCAATCTGAACCCAACTATGCATGGTTGCTAGGTACTTTTAAATCAAGTAAGAGTCGTTGCTATGAACTTTTAACATGACCTTGACCTCTGGTATTTTGCTTTCAAACAAAATGTAAGCCAAATTTTGTCTAAACACTTTTTCTAAATACTTTTTGGGTTTATTTGATAAAATTTCTAACAAAATTAAATAAAAAAAGACCGAAGGTCAAAGTCAAGGTCATAAATAACCTTTGACCTTGAGTTCAACTTTCAGGTCATTGAATGCACAACATGTCCCAAGTAATTTTTATTTTGTATTTGTCACTGTTTTTGAACTATTTAAATAACAATGTCAAAATTCTTCTTCAAAATACCAAAAATGACACTTTTATGTTCCCATAGCAACCACCCTAGCTACCTATTTCCCAAACCTTTAATGATAAATTATTCCTAGGTAACAGCCATAATTTACATTTATCACTGTAGTATAATTGGTTGTGGATGCAAAAGTGTGAAATATGTCATGCAAAATGCCTATTATTTGCCTTTTTGAATACATTGAAAATTCCACTTTTTGAACCAGTGCTGCCCCCTTCTTCCCCCTTTTTCAGGAATAATTTTTATCTTTTATCTTACTCATAAAGTGTTATATTTTAATTAATTATAGTCAAAATATTCATAAAACTTGAAATGTCTGCATGATAACTGCTTAAAATGGGTCATTTTTTATCCTCAAAATATGCATTTTTGAGGCAAAATCAAAGGGGACCCGTAACCATGGCAACAGGGGCATAAACAAATTTTTTGTCAACATTTTTCTTGTTAGTTTATCGATAGCTACCAACAGACCAAGTTTCAAGAAAATCTGAGACTATGCGTGCCGCAACTTGGTTGGTGGTTACAGAGAATTGCTAAAACGTCGTGTAATCATTCCCGCCGTACACGAGTTCGCTGTCAAGTTTATGCAGGTGTTTTTCAAAGCGTTGATACTTAATATAAATGAAGGATTCTAGCAGATTGCTTTGTCAGATGTAGATCTGCTAGAAGTATAAATGTGCATCTCCGTCCGACATTAGTTCTAAATTGCTTGATTTACTGTAGGATGATAGACAACATTATTGACATGACAAAATGTGAACCAACTATAAATTAAGTGAGGCGATCATACCATATAACCGTCAACAATGACAAAACCGATACCGTATCGTCAACTTTAAAAGGTCCCGACGTACTTTGATTTTATTTTTTTTTACACTCAAAAGATAATTATCTTTCAAATTTAAATTATGAGCAGTACTTCTTGTTTTATAATAAGAGCTGTTTTGTGTAATTTAACTCATGCCATTATTGCATCAATCGACCGAAAATGAAGTTGTAATATAATATTTCATAGGAAGAACTGCAGCCGGTATAAGAGAATGATATTGAACGATGTCTTTATCAATAGATAACTTACATAACATTTTTTTACGGCGTATACGTATGAATATTTGCATACTTGTTTGTCTAGAAGAAGAGCTATATTGAAAACACTTTGTTCGTCTGTCTGATCGTCTAACTACACGACGAGTTTTAACGTGTGTACACTTTCTGATCTGTCTGTCTGCAGTTAGTGTACATTTGCCGATACTTCAATTTTTATCTCTCAATACATTGAAGTAAAAAATGTACAATAGGGACATGCGTATACAAATAAGAAGACAAATGACTAAACGACTATAGGACATCGGACGGCCTTCAACAAAGAGTAAAACCCATACCGCTAGTAAGCTATGAAAGGCACCTACATGACAAATGCAAAAAAACTCAAACTTACGGCCTGATTTAAGTACAAAACAATGAACAACATACAAATATGATGAACAATAGCAAAAGACACCGTTAATTACAAGCCCTTTTAACAGCATGTGAACGGGCGTTTTCTTGTTTTGGTCTATTACATCCAGTTTCATATACAAAAAGAATACATGTACAACCAATTAAACAAACTAACGTGTGACATTGCTGCATCTATTGGTAATATTTTGCTTAAATTCAAACCAAAAACGACACCAATAAATTTTTTGAAATCTTTTTAACGGATTTTTATTGACAGTTTTTCTTCATACACATACAATATTATATGTTTTTAAAATATCAATTAAAATCGGCTTTTTTATGTACCAATTTTAAGTCCAGAATAGGATGAGACACTCTCTTTACTTATTATTCTATTTACGAATAGAGGTGTTATACGACCTTGTCCACCAATGAGGGTCTCGCACATGCAGTCGGTTTTGTTATTTCATTCATAGTATGTTAAATTTGGCCTTACAATGACAATTCTCCGTAAAATTTGGAGGCTGCCAAATGCTAAACAAGAAAAGAATTCAAGATAGTATTATTTACTTCGAATTCATTATCAATAAATGAAAATAACTGTTCTCGTCATGAAAAATATTGCACAGCTGTACTACACGCCGTAGTAATGACTTTTGTGTATGGATTTCAACACCAGACCAGATTCGGCTACCCTACGCGCCATAGATTTTATTAAATATTTCTCATTAATTACGGGTTCATACGTTTTCTCATTTCTTTAAGGTTCATTAAAATAACATTTGGATGTCATAAATGTGCAAAAAAAATTTGCCGCTGTACGTTAAGCAGCTACCAATACTCATAATTAGCTATTGCAGGTCGTTTTGTTCCGAATTTTGTTTTTCAGCATGTTACAGTTTAAGCAACGAATAGTAAGATAGATCCCAATTCCTTGAAATATTTCTTTCTCTACGCTGAGCAGATTCCGCTGGGCCGTGCAGCGTTTTGCAGTTATTCAGTGCCAGACTTAAAAGCTCCACAATTATTGTTCCGTCTTTCCATGTTATACTGTCAGTACTCTCTTTTGTGTCTATCACCATTTCTTAAATTTCGTCATGCAAAATTTCCTTGACCGTTTCCGACATTTTGTCAGAAGAAAAAATCCCCAAAACTGTACAACATCAAATCAGAAATTATATAAAAATCAAAAGGGTACTTAGTTTAATTATTAGATATATTAACTAGTCACCATAGTCTAATCATTAAATGCTGAAAGCATTTGTGATTTATTATCCGAAAAACTGGAAAAAAAGCCTCATTTTTTTATGAATAAAAACTCCATAACTCCAAAAATGTAAATGTTTCATAAAAGTTGGTAAAAGCGTGTTTGAGTTATTGTCCAAAAAACTGGAAAAAATCCCCTTTTTTCAATATAAAAATTCATAACTAAAAAACGTAAAATCTGAAATTTAATAAAAAATTGAAAGGTAGCTCAAGTCAACAGATTTAAACAGTTCACTAAACTGTCATAAAATTTTGTTTAAGTGTTTATGAGTGATTGTCCGAAAACTGGAAAATCCCCCCTTTTTTAAGCATAAAATTTCATGACACGGAAACGTAAAATCTGAAATTTATAAAAATCAGAGCATACGTCAATAGATTTAAACAATTCACCAAAGTCTCATTAAGTTGATGGAAGCATTTTAGAATTAGTCTCCGAAAACTCGAAAACTCCCCCCCCCCCCCCCCCCCCCCTTCATAACATGGAAACGAAAAATTTGAATTTTATAAAAATCGAAAGGGAGCTTACGTCAATAGATATAAACAATTCGATAAAGTTCCATAAAAGTTGGTGGAAGCGTTTTTTATTAATTGTCCGAAGTGTGGACGACGGACGGACAACGGTATACCGGTATACCATAATATGTCCCGTTTTAGACGGGCGTATACAAACAAAGAAACAAGTTATAAAAAATGCTAAACATATAGTACAGATACAAGCGTGGTCGATGTTTGTGTTTATCCAAAATCGATTTTACATATGTCCGTTTTTTACAATCAATATTTCACAAATTAAGTTAAGAATAAGGAATCAGTGAAAAAACTATGTAAATTAAGTATTTTTTTATTATCCTACATTGAACTTTTGATATTGTCCCTTACTTTGGCTTTGTGGAAGCGTCGACCATGTGCATTATACGCTGTCATCATTGCAGAAGTTGAAACACTATGTATTTCAGTTGGTTCCCCCACCCTTTTGTGGGGAAAATTTGGTTGATTATATAGGAAATCGCCGAAGCATGACTGGACCCCCTTAAGGTCAGTCAGTGCCACCCCTTATGAAAAGTTCTGGATCAACCACTGCTGCTGTCGTAAATGATGGTAGCGAGGGTTAACTATCGCTAATGCTTTACCAACTCTAGCTTCACACACGTTGATTCCTTTGCTTGATACATGTAACTACTAGTATTTGTTCCATGTACATGATGCATACGGTTTAAAATTCGATCATTTGTGTCGATCTGTGTCGATCTGTTATTTTTTCCTTTTTGTATTTCAAAAGAAGATTGTCACTGACTGAGACCCCTTTTTTGTGTCGACATATTTGTCCTATAATACTCGTTTTGCTTTCACATATTGGAGATGTAAAATCATATTAAAGACATGATAATAGAATGTACATAATACAGAACCTCGGGGGAACTGTTTCATGTTTGTTGAAATACTATTCACATAATTATTATATATTCTTTGCTACATTTTGTTTTCGGTAAAAGCAAATATAAGAAGTCTTTCATTCTTCGAAATATACATTTACCACACATACATGCATGCAAGTTAATTTCATATTTTCTTTTATAAGATGATTGCTTATTTGAAATTCTGCGAATGAAATTGTGAATATCATAAGCTTGGGAAAAACAAGTTTGTATTAAACAGATTCAAAATTAGGAAACTCTGTACAATGTAGAAAAATACAAAATTGAAAACATATACTAGCACAGTAATCAGAATAATTTAACATCTACACCCATCCCTCCCCATCCCTTTCGAATCGCGAACCCTCCTCCTTGAGCATGTACAGAAACTGACATGGACAATATCTAATATTCTAATATTTTCTCTTCTTTTCTAACATGTTTGACACATTCAGCCACGATATGGTTCAATGCAACTTCGTCTACTCCGCATCGCCTAGTAATTCCATTTTCAGAACAAAAACGACTTACGGAAAGAAAAGACAAAGAAAAACAAAAGTCAGATAGATAGACAGATAGCAAGATATATACAATGAATGACAGATTGATAGATCGAAAGATAGATATAAACACGTAGCTACAAAGACAGCTATATACATTGTATATAGATAAAAAAAAAAAGAATGATTCTTTGTGGTCATTATCGTACTTGTCAGTGTACCATTCTTGTTCGGAATTTGTTGATACCACACATAGTTCACACACACACACACACACACAAACACACCTTAAAAAGATCTTCAAGACATATTGCACTTAAAACAAGACAAAAAAAAACGGAAATAGTAAAACATTTAATAAAAAGGGACAACAATTTAAACATTTAAAACGCCTACATTGAAATAAATTACATTTCGTTCCCATTATTAGACATTTAAATAATGAACATTTTTCAAATTTGAATATTGCACAGTAAAATGAAAATTGAAAAATTGGAGCATTTTTCATTTTTCAATATTAAACGTCAAATTGAAAAATGCTCCACGTTGGAGCATTTTTCATTTTTCAATATTTGAAGACAAATTGAAAAATGCTCCACGCTTGAGCATTTTTCATTTTTCAATATTGTAAGTCAAATTGAAAAATGCTCCACGTTAGATCATTTTCCATTTGTCAATATTGTAAACTAAATTGAAAAATGCTAAAGGTCAGTATTTTCAATATTTGCTTTTAAGAATGAGATTGAAATATGTTTTGTTTTCTAAAGCAAGCAAATACAAATGTTTTAATAATTTTAAACTTTTGACAAAATAAAATCATTTTTAACAGAAAGTTATTGTTATTTGTTTCAATATCTTCGTTAAATCAAAAATATAATTTCATGAAAATAACAAATTTCAAATCTCATAGAGAAAATGGTTTTTCGAAAGTGATTTCTATAGGTTTTTGTTACATTTTTCAAACCAACTACCTTTAAGATTTGCAGAGCAATTTGAAAATTTATTTTTCATTTTAAAATGAAAAATGTTTGGCGTAAATGTACACGGACGGTTTTTTTAACGCAAACTTATCATTACTTTTTATATTATCCTCTTGGAATCAAATAATGTAATCTCATGAAAATAACAAATTTCAAATTTCATAACGAAAGTGAATTTTAAGAAGTGACTTTATCAAATTTTTGTTACATTTATCAAACAAATTAACTTTAAAATTTGTAGAGTATTTTGCAAAATCTATATTTCAGTTTAAAATGAAAAATGTTTAGCGTAAATAAACACGATCTAAATTTAAAAATAAGCAAAATGTCATTGAAACAATGTGGAATGATAAAAAAAAATAATAGTTATAGAAAAGTAATAAATTTCAATTAATACTTTTAATGATGAATCAATTATAAATGAGAGTATCGCGTTGGTCAAAGTAGTTCAAATTCTCAACTATATGTTGTTTATATGGAAAACGAATCTTCAAAGTGGAAAGTAAT
Organism: Mytilus edulis; assembly: GCA_019925275.1. NCBI lineage: Eukaryota > Metazoa > Mollusca > Bivalvia > Mytilida > Mytilidae > Mytilus > Mytilus edulis. The sequence continues at coordinate 16,543,203 of CM034360.1, read as the reverse complement.
TTATTTCTCGTCAATCTCCATTACCATACCGTAACTTGCCATTGTTATACCGTCATTTTGGGTAAGCTAAATGATTTTTTTATTATTATATTCTGAATATACCAAAGGATTGTAATAAAAAAGGAAGACTAATATGAGATCAAAGTATACTTCGTGCATTATATTGTATGCTTACATCAAGTTTCTTTTTGGTAAAAATCATCGGTGATCATGACTAAACATGAACAAAAAGATGTCAAATTACCTTTCCATGTTTGTTTAATTTTCACAAATTGTATATAGATCTAGCTTATTAATACATATATTTATATATGAAGAGTACTATTTCACAGTTCTTTTTTGTAAGGAATGTATGATGTGAGTCATAAATTAAAATCCATTGTACATTAAATTGTAAAACTGTTGTGTTGTTTCCACCACCTAGGTGCACAGTATCTGTCAAAATGTATAATACATAATCGTATATTTTCAACAAAGGACGACTCCAAATTAAAAACAAATCATCTTATGATTTTGTTTTATTTTCCTTCTCAATGAATAGCTGAACAGTATGTAAATCTGGTATAAATGACAAGACAAAAATGTTCTTTAACCAACATATTGATATTGATAAGCTCAGCAACATTTGACTTATTGACCTTTTAATTTAAATTTCGTTGCACAGTTTCAGTTTTCTCACAACAAACGATACAGAATGACAAACAAAAGTAACAATTATTATCACATAATTCAGTATCGTCCATTTTGTGTGCTCTTTCATTTGCAGGTGAGGTTGACCGTCAATGAAATTGTTATTTGTATGTCCCTTTTGGTCGTTTATGTCTTTACATGTGTTTAAATCCTAAACATCCTCGATTATCATATTTTAGGATTGTTCCGGAACACGGTAAATTCAGACAAACGCTTCGGTCGCAGACATTTTAATATTATTTTTTTTTTCAATATAAATTGCCCCCTCCCCAGATCTGCTTATGAAATTGACAAAGCTCATCCAAGACAAGTCTCCCATTTATATGAATGTACACAAAATCAAATTAAAAAATAATATCATTTATTTTTAGAAAAGTGGGTGTTTCTTTAAAAAAAACAATATCTACCTTCATGTACAATATCAGTTTTTCTTGCGTGGCATATTTACATTTTAAAACAAGGCACATAAAAATAATTAAAAATTGAAAAAAAAGTATAAACTGAATCAAACTAAATTAATCAATTAAAAATTATATTTTAAAATTATATTTTTAAAACAAAATATTTTATGACTATCAGTAAATTAAATGTATACCATTTCAAATGGAAAAAGGTAGGGAAGTTTGGTTACTTATGTTATGGGATGATGTACAGTAAGCAGTAAATTAAAACAATTAATGAAAAAGAGGTTCCTAAAATCAGTAAATATTAAAATGCAATGAAATATCTTTGGGCAAAGCTATACCACACCTTCACAGGTTCTGGGAAAGGGATTATCACATTATTTCCCAGATTATATCCGTCCTACATTAAGGAAGTACACCTCTGAGGAGCCAAAAATTTCTAGAATGAAACTTTTTTTCTTAACCTGATTTTTTAGGTTAATAAAACTGTAACAAAATAATTGGTGAAGAAAAAAATCATATGGTGGTGCACTTTTTTTTTTGCTACGACCCTTAAAAAATGCCCAATTTTGATGATTTTCCCATTTTTCATCGATTTTTACCTATTTTTTGGCTATAATCGTAAAACAATATTACTGTTCCATAATTAAACTTTTTTTCATACTTTCTACAAAGATGAAGTGGACCATTCTGAATAATTTTTACTTAAAAAAAACTATAGGTAGGTGTTAATATAAGAAAGTTTTATCATATTTGGAAGCTTTTTTGTGTAAAATTAACCATGCTGTCAATTTTGTATTTTTATGATTTTTCTCAGTTTTAAGAACAAAATGCATATTTTTTTCAACTTCTTTTTTATAAATGATTGAAAAAAATACATATCTAAGAAATTTGAAAAGACTAAAATGATATGGAATGTACATGTTTCTTGTAAAAGCATTTTTTTGTATCCCTAACCCATTTTCTCAAAATTTTGGCTAAAAATACAGACTTGATTGGTCGTAAAATTTGAAAACTGGATTACTCAAAAAACATTAATTGTAAATACACAATATTTTGATAGCGTTTTGTATGATTATAATATCTTAAAAATTCATTGATATTTTCCCACTTGTATCACATGTTTTGGAAATAATTCAAGAACGAGTTTTCAACGAGACTGAAGAATAGTTCTTAAATACTATTGGATACTATTTGTAAATGAAGACTAATTTAGGCTGTATATTTGAATATTATTATACCAAGTTGCAGGCACTAAGAAATTTAATGTGTGTGGAGTTAAGAGAAATGTCGGAAGAGAATTCTTTACACAAAAACCAGAAAAAGTACACAAATGTGTTCAAAATATCGATGAACAGTGCCCAATGTAAAGCTCTGATATTATATTGCCTTTCTTTATATTAAACAATGAGTTATAATTGCGGTTTTAAGTTGAAAATACAAAACGTGTAAGCAAACTTTGTTTGTTGACAAGTCTTTTCAACTGTGACCTCTAATCTGAACCACGTCATTTGGGGCATTTAAAAGGCAAATTAAACACAAATAACTGATTTTGGCCAAGTGAAATGTTGAGAATATTTGAAGATCTTTCTTTGGTTAATGCTTTGTACAGTAATAACTCTGTTATGATTCCAACTGTTGTCGTATTGCTTAAATAATTAGGAATTTTTTGTATGACCTTACAGTATTATGGTTGGTGGCGGAAAGGCCGATTGCGCATTTTCATCGCCTTGTAACGTCATTTGACCATAGTGTAGCTATTCTCCGTGTCTCAATGTACCCAAATAAAGCAGTCATATTTATTTACACTAGGTAAAACGGTAATGTGTCAATTTGTTCTGAGCAGAAAGTTGGCCAACGACAGTCGAAGCGGGAAAATGGCTGTCTCAAAAACTGAAAAATAATCGCTCGATTTTATTTATCTGGCTAATATCACCTCAACTTCTTTTTAAATTTATTATGCTTTTATGCCTTTGATTGTAATTTTATCCGACAGGACTATTATTCTGTGCATATAATATTGAAAAATATGATTTTCCAAGGTGTCGTTTTCGGCATCATTTTTTTTCTAGCGCAGCGATAACTGTTGACGGCTTTTACAGAAATAATCTCTACTTGATTCTTTAATAATAAATCCCGGGTTTTAACGGACAAATCACGTATTGGCGTCGATTTTATTATTATAGTCACGTGATTTTGGATTTAAAAAATGGCCTTTTTTTAAACGGCAATGACGGCACATTTAAAGTTTCTCCCAATATTAAACTACATATATCATTTGATACGGAAGGTTTCAGACTTTCACTGTGTTCATATTAAAAGAGATAAAACTGAAGACTTTCTTGCAAATTTGATGGTTGAAGTTGAAAAAAAGTTCCGCGGAAGTGATACTTGAAAACATATAAATGTAAAATGTAATACCAAACGGAATGGTAACGGGATTTCCTTTATATGAATGATACCTCCTGATTTTATGAACAGAAAATGTCTATTGATAGAAACACTCGCCAGGTAAAACGGCATTGTGTCAATTCAACAAGCCCCAAAATTGAACTATCAAAGGGGAATAAGTCGATCAAAATCACTAGCCAAACATAAACAAAGAAAGGGTGGCGACAAGAAATGACAAGGACAATATCTTTGCCTTAATTTTTGTGATGCGAATCACGACTCTTAAGTCTTAACATAAATTTCGAAAGATAGCATCATAAATCTTTATAAGAAGTTGAAAGTTCCTAAAGTAACAAGTAACATGGGAATAGCGATAAATTTAGTTGAGAGCACGTTGGATCTGAACATTGATGAAACATCATACATCATGTTTCCGATTTGAAAACGTCCAGTAATTTCTCTTATTCACAAATTATTTGCCTTCTGTAAAATAATTTATTATGTTTTCCCTATTTTTTATAAATTCAGTGGCGGATCTAAAACTTTTCATAAGGAGTACCCGCTGACTTAACTAAAAGAGGGAGGCACTCAAGTCATGCTGCAGTGTTTCCTTATATAATCAACCATTTTTTTCCGACAAATATATTTCATTTGATTTCTTATATTGTCACATAAACGAATATATATAATTTAGGGGTGGGGATCTCGACCGTTTCCAAGGTCCCAAACAGGAGGTTTTGGGTGACCCCAGGGACTCCCCCTGTACTTCATTTCATTAGTTATATTGTCCCGTACATGAATGTATATGGCTGAGGGGTGGGGATGTCATCCGTTTAAAAGTTATCAAACAGGAGGGGTAGGGTGTCCCAATTGACACCACCTATGTATGATATGATTTGCTTACATTCAGGTAATATATATAATTTAGTTGCACTATTTGTGAAAATAAAGAGAGAAACTTCCAGCCGACCCTTCAAAATTGAGAAAAAATACCCCTTCTAAATTACAGTAACATGCTAACACTTTAAAAAGCATCTTACATAAAAATTAGGAAAGGAAATTGGGAATGTGTCAAGGCGACAACAACCCGACCATAGAGCAAACAACAGCCGAAGGCCACCAATGGGTCTTCAATGTAACGAGAAACTCCCGCACCCGTAGGCGTCCTTCAGCTGGCCCCTTAACAAATATGTATACTAGTACAGTGATAATGGACATCATACTAAACTCCGAATTATACACAAGAAACTAAAATTAAAAATCATACAAGACTAACAAAGGCCAGATGCTCCTGACTGGGGAAAGGCGCAAAATTGCGGAGGGGTTATACATGTTTATGAGATCTCAATCCCCCCACCCCTATACCTCTAGCCAATGTAGAAAAGTAAACGAATAACAGTACGCACATTAAAATTCAGTTCAAGAGAAGTCCGAGTCCGATGTCAGAAGATGTAACAAAAGAAAATAAATAAAATGACAATAATACATAAATAACAACAGACTACTAGCAGTTAACTGAAATGCCAGCTCCAGACCTCAATTAAACTGATTAAAAGATTATGTCTTCATTATATAAATATCAGGCACAATCCCTCCCGTTATATGTTTAGTATCATACTATCATAAAATATATGAGAAGAACATTACCCGTGTCATGCCAACAACTGGTTTTTAAATAAATGTGTTTAGTTCCGATGCAAAGACCCCATTGGTGAATCAATATTAAAGCCAAAATATGCAATCTTTAATGACCTGACAACAGTATCGTAACTATATCCCTTCTTAATAAGTCTGTTAAAAGTTTTTGTAACCTGTTGGTGACCTTCTGTTGTTGTCTGCTCTATGGTCGGGTTGTTGTCTCTTTGGCACATTCCCCATTTCCATTCTCATTTTTTTTAGGTGCATATTGACATTTTTGTGCTTTGTAAAGAATATTACCATAAAGATTGGATGTGAAATACCTGAACGTATAAGATGTCTGCATGTTGAGTTATATTTACGAATTATTTCCTTATACCGATGATAAAATTTAGTAAATGTTTTGACTAGTTGCAGGGTTTCCGCTGGCGGTCGCGAAAAAATAATAATTGTGGCGATTAAAATTTGTCATTGGTGAAAGAATTTGGCGAAAGAAATATATAACAATTTTTTTTCAACCATCTTGTTTATTTGATTTTTCGGGTTTCTCGGACTTTACATGATCGGAAAATAATCGGAATTCACCTTGAACTCGTTAAGATTTTGACAGAAAATCAATAATCAGCTGATTGCATTTTCAAGCTATCGACAACAAAGAACTAATTAATAAAGTTGTTGATTGTACATGTATTGTTTGACAAAATGATATGGTTAAATGACGTCCGTCACAGGTCACATAAAGGATTTATAAACTACATTGCAACGCACATGTTTGAAAACTTTTGACGTCTCCTCTCCTTTTTTAAGGATAGTCCAGAAAAGTAAACTGTTATTTTGACGAAACATGTTCAAAAGCAAGATTTAAAACTTTATCCTTTGACTTTGATATAGATAATTGATTTGAGTGGGTGCTTTAAAGTCGTTTCAGTGAAACACGTGTTTCAAGCGTAGTTATACTTCTCAACTTTTTTATTTACAAATTTTATGGTCTAGAAAAGAAAACTGTCGTTGTGAAGAAAAGTATTCAAAAGGTTGGGAAGATCTGGGAACAACCCCTCAAATGAGAGTAATCCTTCAATGTAATGACTACACCTTAAATGAGAGATCAATTTCTAGAACTCAAAACTTTTGTTTTGTTGTAAAAACCACTTCCTAGAACAAAAAAATATAGGTTACTTGGCGACAAAAATAATAAAGTGGCGAAAAATATATTGCTTTGGCGAAAGAGGTGGCGAAAAAAATAATTGACCCAGGGGAAACCCTGACTAGTTCTAATATCGAAAACTCTGGTGTAATAATTTTCCAGTAATATATAAATTCCCCTCGCTAAAATCTACTACGTTGTTACATGCACGAGCAAATCATGTATTTTCAACATTTATCACTGAAATAAGAAAATTTATAACGTGACCAGGAACACAATATTGTTAGATATACTGTTCCCAGCTGTCACATTGTATTAGATTTTGACATTGAAATTTGTCAAAAAGTAATTTTGTATGAAATATTTTCTGCTTTTTCTTTCTTTTACATATATCCTTTGGTTTTTAATTCTAGTACTTATATTTATTTACCATGCATAGATGTATTTTGTCAGCTGTCTGTATTTTTTTAGTTGATCGTCAAAACCTGGATTTACCCTTATCCGCTTCCGGAATCGGATCCGCTATTGTAATTTGTATTTTGTCAGCTGTCTGTATTTTTTTAGTTGATCGTCAAAACCTGGATTTACCCTTATCCGCTTCCGGAATCGGATCCGCTATTGTAATTGTCTTCACGGCATCCATTGTGTTTTCAATGTTGTTTTTTTTGTCAGTCAGATAACACATTATTTGTCGGCGATTTTCTGTGTAAAGCTAGCGGTTGAACAAAATAAACATCGCTGTCATGATATAATAATGATGAAAATAAGTTTTGAGATCATTTACTTTGGTAAAAAGTTTTGCAAAGTCATTTTTTATTTACTTTCAAGTGGAAGGTCCGTCGGGCGTAGATAGTAACCAAGTCGAAAGTCCCACTGTAAAAGTGATAGGTCACGAACCTCGGACCACTGCTAATTTGAACCACTGCGAACCCAATTTGAAAAGATACAAAAATTTCGTCTTCTAATTTGAAAATGCCGCCAACAGCATGAACAGTTGAACTTATTTAATATCTATTACTAACGTAGTTGACTACTTATTGTCGACAAACAATATTCCTACGACTTTTGCCATTTGGGAAATCTTAACTACTTGTCTTTAAAGATTTTCGACGATTAAATATTTCATACATTTAGTCTTTGATATCTTAGCCAAAAGCCCAGTGGATAATAAACTACATAAGGATTCCTAATGTGCACTACTTTCTATGTGCAACTTCAAAACATTTGGGTGGTTCGACGATCATTTAAGGTTTTTCTGGTTATATTTTTTTGTAATCCAGAATTAAAAGTATGAAAAACTGTTCAATTAATTATAAATAACATAATATCCAGTTAGATAAAAACAATGGGACGTATTTTAGCCTTTATTGGGTAGAAAACAAATCTAGGGAGCTCGCATAAGGCAGCCTAACTGTCTAAACAGAGATCAATCTACACTTAAATTATTTCAGTTCCTCGGAGTTCAGATCCGGGTGCGCCATTGATTTCTACACATTGCTGTCCTGGGTTATACTACATCCGAGTGACGAGATTTATACTATCTCTATGTGCGTAGCAGCATGTAACTTAGGCCATTGTTGTCATTGTGGATCTATTCCTATGACTTGCTATTAATCGCCGTGAATACGGATGTGCAATAATGTTATAAGCATCTCAACATGTAAGACTTGTGCAATTGTGAATATAATACTTCATAAATTCGTCAAGTCAGGAAAATCGTATACCTACTTGTATCAAGTTTTGAGAACCTTTTTTGAAGTCTAACTAACGACACTGAGAACTATGATCGGGGTAGAAACTTACATTTTCTTTTTATTTCACACTTGTTTTTGTCATTTTATATTGTCATTTTATATTTTGATATACTGTAGATTATGATTAACGTCTCCCACAGCTTAGAAGTAAAGTTTAAAGAAATATGTTAAAATCAGTTAAAAAACAGAGTTTCAATCATCGACTTGTTTAAAATGTGATAATTGGCGGATATTAAAATAACACATACATTCTTGATTTTATTTCTACATAATCATATATTTAGCCAATGACTTGTTCCATGAAACTGTCAAACCACAACAAACATTTTTTTTTAATGAGAATACTTTTAACTTCAAATCTTTATCTAGTTAGATATATATAATAATGCCAATGAGACAACTCTCCATCAAAGTCATACTATGTGAAAGTAAACCATAATACGGCCTTCAACATGGAACTTTGGCTAGAACCGAATAACTAGCCATAAACCCATCAGTCTAACCTATATAAAAAGTGAGAAACGGGAACACTTATGAACGATATCAAATTTCCTGCTTAGGACATTTTCAAAAACATGCAGCCGGTTTAAACGTTTTAACAGGCACCAACCTTCACATTTACCTAAAACAATAGTGTTACATCATAATTGCTTAATTATGAACAGACGGTATTATACTCCAGAACAAATACATAATGTGTTTCTGTTATAGTTGAATTATACGTACAAATAAGAAGACTGAGTAGCTTATTATCATTAGTAATTTTCATAATTTTCAATGAATAAGAGGAAATTCCTTCCATTATCGTCACATTTATCTTAATTCAAGAACATTTTATTTCTGTCTAATGGTGCTTTTTAGTTAATATAAATCATTTCAGAAATATCTTACTGCCAAAAATAGCTAACAAAAATCACAAAAATATCCGACTGAAAATTTTGTACGTCAGTCGAGTGAAATAAAAAGTTATAAGGCCAAATGGAGTACGGAAAATGTACAGTATTGATGACCAACAACTCCGTTTTTTCCAAATACAGCAAAGATAATCTATTCCCGGGGTAGAAATTTTAAGCTTTTAGAACCGATGCTTAAAAACAGTATAAAGTATTCAACAATTAATTTATAAATAGGACCATATCAATGATCATTATTCATGTCAACCCACAATTTGCTGAAGCTAAATGCTAGTGTTCATATTGTGCAATAGTGTCGGCATTTAAAAATAAAGACACACATAAAATAGACAATACACAACTTAAAACCGTAGTGATATTAATATTTAGCAATTTTCAAATTCTTGTAAAATTTTCATAAATTTCACCTTTTCCCGGTTTAATATCACACAAATAATTATAAAACACACAGTTATCGCAAATAACACTGATTAGAATAGACAAAACAAAATCTTAATGAATTCTAAAGAACATCACATTTGTGAATACATGTACATATATTTGTGTTTTTACAACAGCATTATGATTTAATATCTTTCACGAATCAATATCTCTGAAATGATTTCAATGGTCTTTTCCGCTTCTTCCTACGCATGCTACAAAATAAAAAATAATTTGATAACGGAACATATCTTCCACGGTCATTCTTAATAAAGAACCGGTGTGAGCACGCTCATATACCCAACGCCCCAACATTGTCACTTGACAAACAAAATCTCACCAGATTCAAAGATTCATAACTCTATAAAAGTCAACTGATAAAAAAAATCTGGTGGACATGCACATTATAACATATTATGTACTCATTAACTACAAAGTTTCATGAAAGTCTGTTAAGTGGTTTCAGAGGAGTTACAAACAGTTTCAATAATATATTAAGACCAAAATTCTAAATTCAAAGGGGCGTATATAACTCCGAGACAAAAATACTGAATTATAATTTCCTGTCGACTGCATGCACATTTACATAGTATGTCCTTTTTATCTGCAAAGTTTCATGAAATTCTGTTGTGTGGTTTCAGAGGAGTTGCGATGACAAAATGTTGCAGAAGTATATTGAGGCAAATAAGTTCAATGGGGCGTAACTCTTAGAAAAAATTGAATCGTAATTTCCTGTCGATATGCACATCTGCATAGTATGTCCTTATAATCTAAAAAGGTTTCATAAAATTCTGTTGTGTGGTTTCAGAGAAATATAGTCTAGAAATTTGAATTCGTTGAGCACCTTTACTTACAAAATTGGAATTTTGGTCTGCCGCGAATAATAATGAACCCTAGTATTACAAACGTCCATCAATCTACCATTTTAAACAATGGGTAAGTAACTTATATATAAAACTTTAGCGGCTACTCACCTTCGTTCATTTTTCTTCAAACATGAACAACTCGATTTGTAAATAGTATGTACAATAACACAGAAGGTGGCAAAAAGGATAAACATCAGAGGAACAAACCAAGCCATGTTCGGAGAATATCTGAAGAATGTTAAGTACTCGATGCCATCCCCTGGAGTAATGGGCGCCATATACTGTGTTGGAAATACAATATAAACCATCGTGAGACCCTCCCTGCCTCCAGTGTCTACACCATATATGGTCAAATTCAAAGTAGAACCTTCAGTATACTGAGTCAAACTTTCGCTGACAAATATCGAACCATTTTGGACAACATCGAACAAACCGTAATTGAAATCTTCGAGTGCAATATGGTAAAGGACATTTCCTGAAATAAAGACAGGAATGTAAAATATCAATTGAAACGTTGTTGGACTTGAAAGAACAAATGATATTTGCATCTGCAGGAATTCACTGTTCTGATGTCTTGTTAAAATGATTAACTCTGGGCGTTTCAAAATATATTAAGGGAAAACCCAGAAGAAAAGTTAAACTCATCAACTTCTTGAAAACTCTATTAATGCGCTTTTGGGACTTCAACCGACTGCCACTAGATGCGCTTCTGAGCCTTTAACCGACTGCCACTAGATGCGCTTCTGTGACTTCAACCGTCTGCCACCATATATACTTAAGACCAATGAAAAGGTAAGAAAAGAATGATATCAATTGATAAGAAAGACATCTTTTAGGTTTTTTTGTCGACTATTTGTCGTTAAATCTCTTTTAACAGAAATGAATTAAAAACACTGCTGAAAACACTCACTTAGGGTAACGTTTGTACAGTTATACTAACGAGTATTATATACCAAGACTGATTTACTAGTTAGTTTTATACGGCTAATCTTTCTAGAAGAGATTGTCACGTTGAAAAAATCTGCAGAGATTTCTACAATCGATAGAAGATGTGTCCGTTATCGATATTATTGACAGTGCTCATGTTTTCTTATATTAACTTTAACCAGTACCTTTAATTCTTTGTTTTTATTTTTCTGATTTATATATTTCATGTACACCAAATCTCTATAATAGAGGAAATAAAGTTATATATATATAGTTATTATAACTATATATATATCTCCCAATTGATAAGGTATTCCCGTGCTTGTATTTCCTATCATGATTTCCTTGAAAGATGGTTCCTGCTCACAAGGAAGCTATTAAACCAAGAGTACAAATGGTGAAGTTGAAATCATCCCTTTGTAAATTTTACGGACACTATCACAAGTTGGTTGATCGTTATTAGCCGTTTCACAGATTATATCGGCTATGTATCTTACGTCGTAACTACAATCTCCTTCCGTATCCATAAATGTGTCCTACCGAATAAGACTATTTACCGGGTTTGTAAAAACATGACCAATACGACGGGTGCCACATGTGGAGCATGATCTGCTTATCTTTCCGGAGCACCTGATATCACCCCCAGTTTTTGGTGGGGTTCGCGTTGCTCAGTTTTTAGTTTTCTATGTTGTTTCTTGCGTACTATTATTTGTCTGTTTTTCTTTTTCATTTTTAGCCATGGTGTTGTCAGTTTATTTTCGATTTATGAGTTTCTGTTCCTCTGGTATCTTTCGCCCCCTTTTTATAGCAGTAGGATACTTTTCACACACGTGTGTACCCTTGCGACGCACCTAAGATCAACCCCTGTTTTTAGCTAGGTTCGTGTTGGTCAGTCTTCAGCTATTTATTATGTTTTCTTTTTTTTTATTATTGTTCTGTGCCATGACACTGTGACTATATATTTAACTTGTGAGTTTGAATGTCGCTTTCGTGTCTTTCATCTCTTTTTTTCTATTTAAAAAAGGTTTCGTCTCATTTATTTTGTCATTACTTAAAATAAACAACATCAAAGATACAATAGGAAATAGTTCTGGCGTTTAAAAAAAACCCAAAAAAACAACGAAACAATCTACTGCATGAAAAACCTACCATAATTTCCAATATCTTTATCAACTGCATGTACTTGTCCGACAAATGACCCAACACTTGAAGTAACTGGTATGTAAAACGTGTATTCACTATAGATAAACACCGGTGAATTGTCATTGTCGTCCAATATTGTTATATTAACATATGCCATATCTGTATATTCACCATCAGTTATAGAAACTTTACAGTCTATCTTAGATGCTGTCCCGACTATGTCTAGATCATAGTCTGTTGAAAACGACAGAAGACCTGAGGAAGAATCAATGTCCAAACGGCCCGTATCAGCACCACAGTCAAGGGAAAATTTGACAACGTCCCCATCTACGTCTGTATACTGGTAATATGGATTCTGAATAATAGTTCCACCCTTAAAAAAATATTATTAACAAATTATTTATCAGAAATTTGAGTTCTTGAACGTGTTTTGCATATTGAAAAATATGTTTTATATTTTTGTGATGGTGTTTTCTTCACAAATTTGTCGACGCAATCACTATAATCTATAAACAAGTTCCGTAATCAATTGATTCAAACACGTTGAAAAAGGTGGTAAATAATCTCAATGACGACCATGCATTTACTAATTGTTTTGTATATTGGCATGTCACTGTGCTACACAGCCAATTTTGCATAGGTACTATTTACTATTTGTACTTAAAATCTGTAGTACTGAAAATTTACTTTTGATATTAAGTACTATTTCTTTACTTTAAAATTATTGTACTATTTACGTACCTGTATTTTACAGTACTTGATTTGTACTTAAAATTTGGGTACAGAAATAATACCAAAAGCGATCACAATATTCCATGTTTGAAAATCATAACTTTAAGAGATTTGAAATAGACATACTATCAAAATGCTGAAAATGTAACGTTGTAACCAAAAATATGTAGTACTTAAATTTTCAAGTACAAATCAAGCACTGTAAAATACAGGTACCTAAATATTACAATAATTTTAGGGTAACAAAATAGTACTGAATATTAGAAGTAGATTTCCAGTACTACAGATTTTTGGTACAGACATAGTACCTATGCAAAAGTAGTTGTGTAGAGGACGATCTTATTTCGCAATAGTTTTACAAGAGAAAAGGTTTAATATTGGAATGGAAGAGATAACTTTATCACTTAAAACAGGTTGTATTGTAAATTTAATAACGAGTCTTAGTATCTGTACATACTGAAGTGTACCATGGTATCACTGGAGCTCTAACAACAAACTATGCAAAACTTTGTATCTATACATAATGAAGTGAACCATGGTATCACTGGAGTTCTAACAACAAACTATGTAAAACTTAGTATCTGTACATAATAAAGTGTACCATTGTATCACTGAATCTCTAACAACAAACTATGTAAAACTTTGCATGTATAATAATAAAAACACAAAAAAAAACCACATATATCAACATAGAACCATGAAGCTTAAAAAACAGCAAAACATACACCAGATCACAAATAAATCATTAAAAGCATCAATGAAAGTATTGCAAGTAAATTAATATCACGACACTTACATTACTTTCTGAAGTTGTAAGTGAGTAATACTTCTTTGTAAACACGGTAGCCTCGTTTACATTCTGTACGTTCAATGTTATATTCGTAGTGTCTTCCAACAGAGAATCCGAGCCAGTCACCACTAGTAAAAATGACTTGAATGGAATCGTCTCGTAATCAATATCAACCAAAGATGTTATTAATCCAGCTGAAAAGAAATCAAGCTGAAGGTTATTCCGTTACTTGGATGCTTCAAAACCGGATTATGTCGCATTTAACTTCGGATATATTTTGTTTTATTTTAAATTGTTTTGCACTAATCAAATATTGATGTATTTCACAACTAGATGGCGGCTCACCACTTAGTTACGACATGTAAACTGTGGTGATATTTTGCCATTTGATAATGCTTTCGTTTGAACTTTCCTTAGAGTCTGGTAATTTTGTTAATAATCAGTGGTGCTCGCTTCAGACAGTTGGAAGTCCAAAATCGGTATTGATTTTGAATAGATGGCAACATACTAACGATGACATAAGATGTGAATAATAAACATTAATTAACAAAATCAAGGACCTCTACTAAAAGTAATTTTTTCCATGTCAGAATTATATCTGAATAGTGTGACATTTTAGCAAACACATTACATGTCAATATATAAAAGAAACTGTTTTTCAACAGAAATGTATACGGCTGAATGATATTTAGGTTTATGAATATTTGTGAAAGTTAAGAAATTTTAGGTGGATTCTTTACACCATCTTATTCTTGTATTCCACCAAATGTTGTAAATATTTGATACTGATTGGAAGCTATACCAATAAACTACTCATAAACACAAGGATTCAAATTTTGTAAGGAAGAAGGGCGTTTCGTCTACATAAGACTCATATATGACGCTCTAATGAAAAAGTTAAAAAGGCCAAATAAACAAGGAAATTGAAGTGCCTTGAGTGTCGTACATTAATGCAGGAAAATAAATGTCATTTACGCTATTGTTCCTGTTGTTTTTAGCAAAACTTTACAAAAAACTTTAGTAAGAGAAATATTTAAACATTACCGGAATTTTTTTTAATTTAAATTTGCGCTTATACATTTTTGAAATCCTTGTCAATTAAGGAATGTCAAGCTACGACTACTTTTTCAGGTTTTCTTTGCATGTCATGTTGGTTTCATCATCTCTTTAACGTTTGTATTAGACCTTTTATTTTTGAATATTTTTGTCTTGTGCATTACTAAAGATACTTTTATTGTCGGAGTGAACATCTGGTGCGGAAAAATACAATTAATACAGTAAAATGTCATTTTTTACACAACTTTGTGTCTTTTTAAACCCATTTGCCGCGCTCACGCAGCAAGACGCTTTATAACTCGATACGCTGTAAATGTATCGATAGTATCGATAAAAAGAAAATCTCATAAACGGTAAATATGTTCCATTCGTTATAACATGCTTTTCTAATAGCATTTTCCTTGCGGAACGCAAGAATCTGAAAAACAGAAAGCATACATGGATATATTACTTGATTTGTCGACGCCGAAATAAACAGCGCCATCTGGCGGAGAATAAACGACAGAAAATGTATGAACGTCTGACAAGTCTTCATCTGTTATTGTTGGTTGAAATATGGATGATCCAGAATTTATATTTTCTAATACCGTTAATGTCTGCGCAGGAACTTGAAAATGTGGTGGGAAATTAATACCTACAAACAAACAAAACGAGTTATAAACTGAGATGTAAAACAATTGAAAATTGGGAACGATATCTATCGAAATTGATAATAACAAAATGCATCATCTGACAAATTGGACTGAAGACTAAATAGTAAAGAAACAACTGTGTTGAACTGTAAAAATCGGAAATGAAAGGAAACCCCAACATTGTCAAAACTTCCCGAACAATCTAAATCAAAACCATATATTGTGGACAATATGTTTTATATATCATAAGCGGCTATAATTTCAACTTACGAAATGATAACATTCACTTAGCCAGATTTTAAATGCACATATATTTAGCTGTAAGATTTGGTATTAAGTTTTGATAGCTTATGAAGAACAATTTCAAACAAGCTATGTAACCAAAAACTGTATCTGCTGAATGAATAAATTAAAACAAAAATTAATTTAGGATAAAGCAAGGATAATATACAGTTCCGTTAAATGAACTGGCATTGCTCGAGCAATGTACAAGTTCTACGAATGAGTATTAATCAATTAAATTACTACTAATACTACTAATACAAAATTGATCATGATAAAGTAACTTACCTATAATACGAACTGATAATGACCGCGCAGCCACCACATTTCGCCCATCTGATACACTAATGTACAAATCATAGCCGGCTACTAGCTCCGTCTTTATAGAGCGGGTAAAAGATATTGCTCCAGCTGAAACATTTGTTCTTATTCTAAAGAATTTGATAAACTAAACATTAATCATATGTATGTGTATACTCATTACAGTTTGCGGGTTTAAGATAAAGGCAACAGTAGTATACCGCTGTTCAAAACTCATAAATCCATGGACAAAAAACAAAATCGAGGTAACAAACTAAAACTGCGGGAAACGTATTAAATATAAAAGGAGAACGACGACACAACATTAAAATGTAACACACACACACACACACACACAGAGAAACGGACTAAGCATGAATTTGGGATAGATAAGTACCGTGACACGTCTTATAGTAATGTGAATTCACACTAAAAAATAAGAGAAAACAAACGACACAACGGAAACACAACGTTAAAATGTAACACACACAGAAACGAGTTATAATATAACAATGGCCATATTCCTGACTTGGTACAGGACATTTTTAAAGGAAAAATGGTGGGTTGAACCTGGTATTGTGGCATGCTAAACCTCCCTCTTTTATAGCCATGTGAAATATAACATTTTACAAACCTGCTCGTGCATTTTTCATTGTTATTCAATGCAAATTTATTATCTAAGATACCTGGGACGATCTTATTTCACAAAGGATTTTTATTGTCTACTTATTGTACCTCAAACTTATTTACCCGATGTAGGTCTTTAAGTTGAGGTTCATTTCAATTAAAGTTAATCGGGCATGACTAATTAGATACACCCTCTTAAAATCAGGGGGTCCGAAATAGGATTGGGAAAAAAACACCCAGCAAAATACCTTAATTTACAATTTCAAGAATTTGTTTGATTCAAAGTGCTTTTGGTTGCTTAAATATCTTCGATCAATAATCAGGCGGTATTTTGTGGAAATAAATGACATGTCCGGAACCGGGAGATATTGGCTGCAATAGGAATTAATTTATAAAAAAGGCCATATCTCATTTACTTTTAGTGGCCGTTCTTGATTGTAATTTAATGACGTTTTATATATGACATTCGTCTATCGTGTAGAAAAAAGAGGGAAGGAGGGCTTAACTTACGAGTTCGATCATTATGGATCAAATCTATTCTATTTCGGCATACGTTTTACTTCTAGCGAACGCTCTGCCTTATTGTAAAACGTGCCCCTCTATATTTGTAAACATTTGCTTCAAATTGATCCACTTTGAATCTAGTCGTGAATATGCATGACATATTTGCCACTGGACACAAAGGAGCAATAAATTAATCAGCTTCATTTAGTGATTCATAATCATTCGTCCTCAGTTGATTATAGTCTCAAACAGTTTTCCAAGTTTTATATTTTATTTTTATTTACATTTGAATTTTTATGCGTAAATCTTGGCATGTCTTCCATCATTTTTCTCTTAGCATTTAATCTTTTCTTTAATATAAAAAAAAAAAACGTTGTGGTAGTACACATCAAGGGTTACATTGTATAATTTCCAGCAAAACTAATAGGGGAGGGACTATAACAGAAAAACAATCTTTAATGAGTAGCAATAACTTAGATATTGAAGCGTACAATGACGGCTCTCTCGTCTAGGTGACAACATTTGCTGCTTCAAGTTTATTTATATCTCAGACTGGTATAATAGTTGTCATAAAAGCAACAAAAAAAAATGATAAAAAAAGGTTGACAACAATTTATAAAAAAAATTCAACTTATTTTGAGCGTTTCTTTTTTTTTATATTGTCTTGCTGATTGGTTTTGTTATATTTTTTTTTCATCTACTATTGGTCTAACAAAAAGTCACAAAAAAATGTTGTTAAAATCAGCCATGCGACTTATTTAAAAAGATTAAGCTGACCTTTCTTGTTGTTTACACATTTCAATTATTCAACTCGTGCATAGATCGTCTTTCCCTCTAATGTTTTTTTAAGGTAAAGATAGCGTGGAATTCTCACTGCACCAGCCATCTGATATACATTCCTATTATATTTTGATCGGACAAAGCTGCGCATTTATATAACCCAGAGGCGGATTTAGGGGGGGGCAGGGGGCCCCGGCCCACCCTTTTTTGGAAAAATTTGGTTGCTTATATTGGGAATCACTGAAGCATGACTGGAGCGGGCCCCCTCTTAGGTCAGTCAGTGGGCCCCCACTTATGAAAATTTCTGGATCCGCCACTGTAACCAATAAGCCAAACGAACGCACCCATTTAGCAAGGGTATACTGTGGGACGGGAGAGGTCTAGAGATGTCAATATTTCTATACCCAAGCGAATCATGGTTTTGAATAAAAGGAGATAAAGGTATACATTAATGCGACAGCAACCCAAAGATACAGATAAATAAAAAATATTCAACATTCGGTCTTTTTTTATACAACATTCCGTATACAGAATAATAAACTCAAAACCGACCCATGACTTAATAATAGTTATACAGAGTTGATTCAATAATATTTTCCGTCAAATATTATATATATCCGAAAAGGCACATTTGATTTAATATTATTTACCGTCAAAGATAATAATCCCAACAATCACAAGTGTTTGAAAGATTTCACCTACCATTTTTTAATTTAGATTGGTGAAAATTTAAGAAATTTTAATATATACCAGTAAAAGAAAAACAATTCACTGTATAATAAAACGGTAAAATAAAAAATGATAATGGATGACGACCAGTGGCGAATAAAACTAATATTCAGGACGATTACGTGTAAATATAATAAGAGTATTTACCCCGTTTTTTACTAGACTGACAAGCTGAGTCGGTTTTGTTTTATCGTGTAAGTTCACAAGATATAAGTTAGCAGGAAGAAAAGTCACCCGACCCGGGCACATTTCCGACTCTGTGCTGACTAAAGTACAATACACAATACAGTTTCACAGAATTCTCACAGTTATTAAAGCGAGCTAAAAGTATCTAACCTAAATTGTATGCGTGAAATGATATTGTAAACAACACGTAAACATGGATGATGGACTTCAGGGTAGATTTTATGGATCAAATTAAAAACTCTTGCACCTATTATTTGAGTAGTCCAAATATTTCCTGCTGTTTCAAGTCTTAATTTCTGTTCTTATTCAATATACCCTCATTTTCTAGTGGTATTTTAAAGTTTCATCTCCAACCTCATTGTCGACCTCCTGTTGTACGACCTACCTATTGTATTTAAAATTTATGTGTTATAGTCATTACATGTAACAGGCATGAAATATTTGCTACTTGACGAAAAGCAAACAACAATCAATCAATTTAATTAATTTCTCTGTTACAGTACTAGTACTTGGCACACAAAGACAAGATCTTGTAAAGTGCTATAATATACAATTTCTATTAAAATTTTTATGTTGTTTCCTTTGTATTGGGGGGGGGGGTTCCTATTCAGTTTATCACATAACTGACTGCTTTTTTACTATTATTCTTATCTAATGTTTAAATACGATTGATAACATATGATTTTTTTTTGTCAGGCAAGGATAAAACTAAGAAAGATAAACGTTTTTTTTCAGGTGTTTTTGCTTCATGTAGACATAAAAAGGGAATAACGGACGACCAAATTAAAGTGTTTGTTTTCATATAATATATTGAACTTGCGAATATATCTCACCCAACATGTTTTGATCGGGACAGTGAAACCTAGTTTAATACGGTTTTATTCATTGAAGTTTTCATGCATAGTTCTTATTTAAAAAAAAAACGTAAATAAAGCAAGATCTATTAATTAATTGGACTGAATAGACAAAACAAATTATTTTGCATTCGCATGTATCTTAATGTAGGAAAATTACAAAATCAGAAACAAAAGGAACATTTACCGGATGAATATTGTGAAGCACCTTATGCATCTAGGACTGTCCGATTAGAAGTTGTTAAACAAGCTGTTCAAAAAGCTAATTGTTGGAAGAGTTTACTTACTGTTTTCTAAGGTCTGATCTTTACGATTCTATTTCATGATTACTGACAGATCAAAAACATCAAGTATGTATAGCATGAAGTTGTTGGGCATAATATTCATTGGTCAGTTATAAATGAGGTCTGTATGGGGTTTTGTTTGCCTGCTTTATTAAATTAGAAATCGTTATTTTGAAAAGTTAGCTAAAAAAGTATAAATTTTCCCCCTAATTTTGTTAAACTATCATTTGGTGTTATTAAGATGCTAATCTTTTTTTTATCATAAATAAATACATATTTAAATATATGATGTAATGCCATTAAATCGGTCCGTTATCCTTTCAATTTGGTAACTGGTAATTGTATATATCAGTCTGAGTACTGTTTAACTATGATCATTTAAGTTTAACATATTTAGAATCGTCCAGTTCAGGGGAATTATGTTTCTGAAAGTGCTTTTTATGTACTTTTTTTATATTTTTGACGGTTTGTAAGTCAGTAAAAGTTCAATGATTAAGTTAATATTGACATTAAAAGACCTCCTCACAAAAAGGGCTGTTCAAATCACCTCGCCCTTTGGGCTCGGGAATCTGAACACACCTTTTTGTTCGGAGGTCTTTTAATATCAATATTAACTTATCATTGAACTTTTACTATTACGAAATGACAACACAACATTACAGGACTACAATATTAATAAATAGGAGAACACAATTGACAAAGAAAAACACGAATAATAGCTAACAAAAGGCAACAAATTTAAAATCTTTAATACGCCAAAAGTGCATTTTGTCCACACAAGACTTACTAGTAACGCCCAGATACAAAAGTTTGAAAGCCGAAACAAGTACAAAATTGAACAGTATCGAGGACCAAAAGTTCAAAACAATTGTGCCAAAAACGGCCAGGGTTTTCTGTTAGGTACCAGAACATCCCTATTATTTAGAATAATTTTTCCTTTGCAAACAGTAAATTTTGTAAAATGACTATACAAAAGATGAACATGATGAAACTGAAGTATTAGCTAATTACAGGAAACAACCGAAATACGTTACATAACCCGACAAAATGCAACACATCCGAATAAGTTTTTTTGATCATCTCAAGAAGTCATCTATTAGACTATATCAAATAACGAAGACATGATGACTCTGAACACAGAGCAGTAGACCCTAACAAAAAATGTTTATACAGGGATCAATGTTAAATCTCCATGTAATTTTCTATATACTATTTTATTATCTTTATCGATTGTCTCTTTTGCCATAATGTATTTTTCATTTTTCATTGTCCCTTTTGGCATCTTCTGCCTCTAGGTTTAAACCATATTTGATTTAGTATTTAACTTTCTATAGATTGTAACTAGGATTTAGAGTGGCCTCGGTGGCATTCATATCACGTCTTCTTATTTGTATAAAGCAACTATACATAAGATTTTTTAAGTCTGTATTACTCACTGTTTTGGTTGATTATAAATGGCGCATTCGCCGTGTTAGATGACAAAGAATATTGTACATTGTCATTTTCTGGATCCACACTGTCTACAGTGTAAATGATCTGACCAGCAGCTGAAGTCTCGGACGAAACACTTGTTTTATCTATAGTAAAAACATCTTTCATTGATTAAGATTGAAAACTCGTCAATCATTTTTTTAATCAATTACTGTAATAATTTCTACTCGTTTTGCATGAAAAAAAACCTATACCAATTGAGTCTTATCCTTTCACGCAAAGAACAAACATATACCTAATTCATTTCTTTATTATGTTCAAATAATTATACATGTTTGCAATTTTGTTTAGTCTGTTTAGCCTGTTCGATTGTTTCATGAATCTGTCGCATTCTTTTATTATCTATGTACTTTGTTTGCTATTTTTGGTCTACACATAGGCAAGTCTTCTCTAGAGTGTAAGTTTTGTTAAATCGTTCCTATATATTTCATTAATTCATTAATGCTCTTCAACTTTGTACTTGTTCGGCTTTATAAATATTTTGATATTTTGACTGACGAGTCTTATGTAGAAGAAACGCGCGTCTGGCGTACTAAATTATAATCCTGGTACCTTTGATAACTATTGTCATTGATTTACTATAACCGCAATCGTTTTAGTGACTGGCATTATATCCAGTTATAGGTTAATAACCGGCCGACTGAAGATTGTAAGCCTTAGAAGGTAGGAAAATATAACTATGATTTAAAACCCGTGTAGATTTGACTCGTCAGCCTCGGTCGGCAATTCATCTAAAGGAAAGACACTGTGAAAATAGATTCTCTGGCTTTCCAGGTTGACAATTGAGCGATACGCAAACAACCTATATTCGTTAAATTAAAAAGACACAGAAACGCGAACTTCTTCTTATGCGACACACGATGCTAGCTGGAATTGTGAGTTATAAGGGTTAAAATAAAATATATAGTACGTATCCTTAAAAAGGGCAACAAACAGAACAACGCTTATGGAATAGTTGCGTTCAATATTTTATATAGATTTGTATTGTAGTTTGAATAAATATTGGCCAATAAGGGTTTAACTTGCCAACATGGTTTAACCTGATTAGGCAATTCTGTTTGTAGATTATATAGTTCTATGATAACTTTACAAGGAATCCTTCGCAGTAACCATAATATTACCTTGAAGATGGGGGAAGTATGGAGGCATATTGCGCAGAATGTAAACGTAAAACTTATCCGAATCACTTCTTCGCTGGTCAGCACATTCTATATTTAAAGTATATTGTCTTTTAGAATCATACACGAACCCTTGATTACCTCGAACCCATATCTCGGTTTCTGTAAATAAATATTATATTTCGTTGAGAAATCATAGAATAATGTTTCATATTGATAGAGTTCTGACTGTTATCTTTACTTCCTAAAACTAACAAAATTATACTTATGTCAATTAAGGTTCATTTTGATTAGACTAAATAGTCTTCCGTTTTTGAGTATTCATTATTTTAGTTGCATATGAACTATATTAAACCAATAATTTTTTTTTATAAACGACACAAAATCTTTTGATAGGCTTGATATTTTTCTTGCTCCCACTGCCTCTCAGCAATATACAAAAACTCGATGTTCTTATAAACCTTATATTGTTTAGATCCAAATTTCCATCCATAAGGGGATACTTAAATCGGTAGATCTATGGTAATACAATCAATCAAAACGCTGACTTAAAAATCAGAGGTGCTGTGTTTGATTCTTGGATGTGACGATGTGAGATGCTTTGTACCATAATTTTGCATATTAAAAAGAAATTAAGGTTTCAACTTCCTCGGGCAAAGTTGAACTTAGATGAATTTCCTAAGACCTTTTTGGTCACATACCTCTCAACCTGTTTTTTTCGGTTTTTATACGTTGTCGTCTTTCAAATATTCGGCTTTGTGCGGCCCATCGAAGGTAAATTCAGAAAAGTGCAACGGTTGCTTGATGTCATTGAGTGTTTTTTTTTCTTCAATTTATATAATTTGAAAGTATTAGCGAGTATTTATTCTAAATTAATAAGTATAACTACACAAAGCGCTTAATCAAAGCATATATGTGAAGGCATATATTTCAAACTATTTTAAATTTACCAAATTGCGCTGATGTGGTTTGGAGATAGAATATAGAAGTTGCTGGTGTAATAACACATGTAACTGTATCATTAGTCGGATCTGTCACCGATATGGTATATAATAAACTTTCTGAAGTTATACTTTCCGGTATGTCTGAACTCATTGGTAGGTTTACAATTGTTGGTGGCTATAGTAAACAACAGAAAAGCAACAATATTTTACATGTTATAATAGAATTGGAAGTTGTTTTGACTTTTAGATAGACATATTTAGTTTCAATGATGCATTTTACCATTTAGAAATTCAGAAGCCTGTAAGAAACAGTAAATATATTTTTTTAAATTATCTGCTATTGTTACTTACGGTCATTTAAAATGATAAAGTTTAGTAATAGTATTTTGAATAATATGTTCCATTGTTGTTAGAAAAGACATCGGGGAAACGCACTTTCTGTGTATGAAAGACATAGACATTGTATCAAGAGTGTCGCATGTGGAGCAGGATCTGCTTACCCTTCCGGAGCACCTGAGATCACCCCTAGTTTTTTGGTGGGGTTCGTGTTGTTTATTCTTTAGTTTTCTATGTTGTGTCGTGTGTGCTGTTGTTTGTTTGTCTTTTTCATTTTAAGCCATGGCGTTGTCAGTTTATTTTGGATTTATGAGTTTGACTGTCCCTTTTGTATCTTTCGTCTCTCTTTTATCATAGGTTCACCTCTAACTCAATATTTTATTAAATCTCAATCATATAATATCTTATTAGTTTCCAACTTAGTATTACCTCGTTTCGAATTATTGCAACTGTCAAGACGTCTGAGACAGTTCTTCTGTGGTCAGCACAATCAATATTCAAGGTATACGAAGGAGAAACATCATAATTCAAAACTGTTCCTCCAACCAGGAAAACCCCGTAATCGACTGTTAGAAAGGATAACATTTACTCAAATTATCATCGTAGAACATAATGATTCCATTCGTGAATTTGTGATACTTTGTACTAGATGGATGTCAAATTGAATTACAACTTCATTGATTTTAATGGTGAGAACGGCTACTTATGTACAGCTGATGTATATTCTAAATTATATAGACAAAGCGACAAAAATATGATACGATTTCCAAGAATACCATTGTCTTTCACGTAAAAAAATACAGGAAACTAATGCTTACAAATATAACACAGACAGAAGTAAAAGAGCTTACAAATATAACACAGACAGCAGTAAAAGGGCTTACAAATATAACACAGACAGCAGTTAAAGGGCTTACAAATATAACATAGACAGCAGTAAAAGGGCTTACAAATATAACACAGACAGAAGTAAAAGCAGAAGTATTATACTGCTGTTCAATAGTCATATATCGATCAACTACAAATCTGAGCAATACACCAAATCCGAGAGAAACACTGTTTATATAGCAAAACAGGTCTTAACAATTTTGCTTATAACTTTGTGTATGCCCTGATATATTTAGTTATGATGTTTGCTTGTGAAAGAGCTGTCTACATATTCCATTATATCAATTTCTAATAAATTTGATAAATTTTACTGTGTCATTTTGGTCTCTTGTGGAGAGTTAACTCATTGGCAATCATACCACATCTTCCTTTTTATATTAATCCAGAAGGGACTCAATTTGTACCATTGTATAAAATATTTGAGAGTACAAACCTGATGCTGGTGGTATTTTACTTATTTCAAATAACGCATTGTTTGGGTTAAATGCACAAGTCACAGTATCAGCTGTATTAACATCTGTAACGTTCAAGGCATGAACTAATGTTCTTGTGTTGAGGTCTTCTGATATACTCTCGGTTGTTGGTAAACTGTTTATGACTGGTGGCTACAAGTATAGGGTATTTCATACAGCTTTTACATTATCATACTTTGAGGTCTTGTTTGCCATGTACTATCATTACAAGTTTAAGATATATTTATTGAAATCACCACCATTCGTTCTATTGTCGCAAAGCAATAGTTTGAAAAGCAACGCTTATGCAATCGATTATATATCATATTTTACATCCCCTATAATCTTTTATAGAAACTGCACTTGGATAAATAGATACAAAACACTTTTTACTTTTAATCAAACGCCCGTAATCAACACCAAAACCATCATCAGTAGTAAAACCATATCATAGGTATAAGAATTGCTACTTTATAAAACTAAATAATTAAAATTTTGATGACTATTTCGAATGCATCTATCCCATGAAACTAGATATAAAGGATACAACAGATACAATTAAGACGGCCTCATATCTTGACTTACATCTAGAAATGGACAATGAGGGTCGATTGAAAACAAAACTTTACGACAAAATAGATGATTTCAGCTTTCCAATTGTGACCTTCCATTTCTAAGTAGCAACATTCCAGCAGCACCTGCATACGGTGTATATCCCAATTGATACGATATTCCCGTGCTCGCATTTCCTATCATGATTTTCTTGATAGATGGTTGTTGCTCACAAGAAAGCTATTAAATCAAGATTTCCAAATGGTGAAGTTGATCATCTCTTCGTAAATTTTACAGACGCCATCACGAGTTGGTTGACCGTTATGGAATAACCGTTTCCCAAATGATATCGGATATGTTCCTTACGTCGTAACTACAATTCCCTTCCCTTTCATGAATGTGACCTACCGAATTATACTATTTACCGGATTTGATTGAGATTAAAGTTAAATGTATTATTGAAAAAGGACCAGGTAAATTGTTTCGTGCGCCCGGTTCACTTCTCGGGGGTTTTCTTTATCTGGAACGCTAAAGCTGAATCATAGTAACGCAAGAAGTTATCAAATCATAATGAACAAAGAAAGACATGGAAACTTTGGAGGTTAGAGGTTTTTAATAATTTCGAAGTATTGTATTGTCTATGTTCATCTTCTATCAATCAGTATGAAATTTTTACCGTGTTTCGTATAAGATTGACTGTAAAACTCTCTGTATCACTTCGCCTAACATCATTACACCGCACTGATAAGGTGTATGTCGCAGTTGTATCATAATCTAGAGTTGTCCCGCCTGACAGATAGATTCCATATCCTTGATAAATAAATGATAGTAAAGATATGTAAGCTTTTGAGAAATAATCTTTTCGATGATTTGACATATTGTATGCACGAAACAAAAACTATATCTATAATAATAGAAAACTAAAACTGTTCATTAAATGTCATGATTTTGAAAATTAGTTATACATGAACACGATCAAAATTTCTTCATAAACAAAAATTTGAATATACGTTAGTTTAATTTAAACACTAGCAATCATACGACAAAGGAAAATGAAATTAAGAACAATAATTTGAAAAAAAGCTAACCATTTGTTTTTTGGAAATAATAATTAATCATATACATATAACGCACGCAAAAAAAGACATTTTTCAAATACTCATCAATTACAGACTTTAAAAAAAGAAACATGCAAAACAGAAAAGCAAGTTAATACAAACCAGTATTTGAAGGAGGAATAAGCGATACATCGTATATAGTACTGGTTGGATTCAGTATACCTGAGCAGGTTAATATTTACCAGTATTTGTAGGTGGAATAAGCGATACATCATATATAGCATTGGTTGGATTCAGTGTACCTGAGCAGGTTAATACATACCAGTATTTGTAGGAGGAATAAGCGATACATCGTATATAGTACTGGTTGGATTCAGTGTACCTGAGCAGGTTAATACAAACCAGTATTTGAAGGTGGAATAAGCGATACACCATATATAGCATTGGTTGGATTCAGTGTACCTGAGCAGGTTAATTCAAACCTGTATTTGTAGGTGGAATAAGCGATACATCATATATAGCATTGGTTGGATGCAGTGTACCTGAGCAGGTTAATACATACCAGTATTTGTAGGAGGAATAAGCGATACATCGTATATAGTACTGGTTGGATTCAGTGTACCTGAGCAGGTTAATACATACCAGTATTTGAAGGAGGAATAAGCGATACATCGTATATAGTACTGATTGGATTCAGTGTACCTGAGCAGGTTAATACAAACCAGTATTTGCAGGAGGAATAAGCGATACATCATATATAGTACTGGTTGGATTCAGTGTACATGTAACTGTGTCACTCTCCGCGTCAGTTACAGTTAGTGTGTGGAGTAAAGTATTGGTGTTCCAATCCTCCAGAAAACTTACACTATCAGGTAAACTCTGGATCACAGGAACCTTAAAAAAAGAAATCATGAACTTATTTTGTTCTAATAGTTAGTTTCTATGTATGTTGCATTATCGTGTTACTTTTTTGTTGCACTTCAATGTTATGATGTTTCGTTGTTTTCCTCTTCAGTTCATCTAGATATGAAGTCATGGCGTTCCTAGCTTTTTTACGTTATGTAAACAAATAACACTGTAGACTTATTTAAAAGAAATTATGAAGGCTTTTATATATTGACTATTTTTATACTAACATCTGTGTGTTTCATTCTTAATATGTTCAACAGTTTTCTAAAATAAAAAAACAACAACAAAATACAGATGAAAACATATATGCTTATTGTGATTTATTTGGCTAATTTTGGATTTTACATAACTTTTGTGTAAAATACTTGCCTGATTTGGTATTAAGTTGATGGTCAGATCAGCGTCTACTTTGTCATCTCCGTCATCACATTCTACTGTTACTGTATAGGATTGAGTTATATCATAGTTAAGTAAGACTCCTGCATCCTTGTATACTCCATAATCTTTAAAAAAAAACAACACAATATTTACTCAAAATTAATGAAGATATTTAAAATCAAAAAACAGTTATTTTCCATTCGTGAGAAGTGTTTGGGCTTTGGATATTGCCATTTTATAAAGGAATTCTCGTTTTGAATTACACTTGGAGTTCGGAAATTTTGTCATTTTACTTTTGATATCAATTGTGCTTATATATATTATAAAAACCGTTTTTTTTCAAAAGCGATTATTTTCGAAGGGTTAAATAGTTCGCGGTGATGTCTTGCCATGGCTTTGTTTGGACTTTTTTGTTTGCTTTTTGGCCTTGAATGTTTGTCCCTAATATTTCATTAACTATGCATTTGCACTCAGGTATCGCAGATCAAATTTATTCGTTCATAGTTCGTTAATTTACGTTTTTTTATTGAGTTTAGCCTTCCAATTGATATTTTATAATGTGTTTTTCTATGTTGTGATATGCTATTGTTTCAGGAAAAAAATGGAGAAGGTTTGGTACCACTAAAACGTTTAATCCCGCTGCATATGTTTGTACCTGTCCTAAGTCAGGAATCTGATGTACAGTAGTTGTCGTTTGTTTATGTAATTTATACGTGTTTCTCGTATCTCGTTTTTTTTTTTTTATAGATTAGACCGGTGGTTTTCCCGTTTGAATGGTTTTACACTAGTAATTTTGGGCACTTTATAGCTTGTTGTTCGGTGTGAGCCAAAGCTCCGTGTTGAAGGCCGTACATTGACCTATAATGGTTTACTTTTATAAATTGTTATTTGGATGAAGAGTTGTCTCATTGGCACTGACACCACATCTTTCTATATCTAATTATACGTTATTCCATTTCCTAATTGAAATAAGATAAGTCTGAATAAAAAACATGAAACAATTGAGTTCTCTTGATGCGGGTTTGCTTATTGAATTTTACTTGAAAATATCGTATTATAATTAAGAAAGCAGTTTTTATAGAGCACTTCTCATAAGAAAGTTGAATTTTACTCAGTATTAACCAACTGAGCACTCATTTAACAGCTTGAATGAAAAACATAGAAAAAAGAACAGTTCCAAACAATCATTCCAAAACTGTTGGAGTTGAGAAGAAAGTATATTAATGTTTACAGACTGAACAATTTGTGTTCTTTAGAAGTGTAGTGAAACGTTACTAATTGTATTATATGCATTTCTGGAAAAACTTCATCAATTAAGCTTTAGAAAAATCATCAAAAATACCAAGCTTATGATTTCACAGACATCACAAAAATAAAAAATAAATTGCCAGTTACAGATTAAGATCATATTCTGTGGGTAGAAATCCTTAATATGTCTAAGAATTTATAGTTGTGTAATCATTATTAATTCATGTCAACAATTAAGTGTCTACTACTTGTCTGGTGGTATCCTCATAGAGAGATAGACTAAGAAATGATAAATTTAAAATGATATCAGAAATATTTGAAACTGAACTTATCTTTACAGAACATCTAAAATAGTCGAATAGTAATTTTTCCTAGGGCTTGGATAACTTATTTTAGTAAAATTACAAAGTTAATTAAAAACCAATTGTTCAGAGAACAATTGAAGGTCTTTCCACTTCTTAAGATTCATTTAGATAGGAAAAAATTAAAATACAGTTTTAAATGTCATAAACAGTGTCAAATGATACCTTAATGTACGCTGATTTCAAAAATATATGGTTTCTTAACAATTTTGTTGAAATAAGGGAGATGATTTGTTACCTCCGTTCTTACAAATGCCACTTCTGGTATTATTTGATAGTTTACTTGACACTGATTCCAAAAATATATGGTTCTATTTACTTTTACTTCAGGTTTACATAATTTAAGTAATTTCCGGTTGGATTTCTGCAACCTAATGAAAAAAATCCCTTGGCTTTATCGTGTTTAAATATGAAGTTAAAGGTTGCATTTCTGTAAATATTGACATTACAATTTCCAATAGGAACTCCCTTTACGGCTAAAGCTGTACCACTTTTGCTATGAATTTTGAAATCTTATAATAGAATTGAAAGTTCATATGCACTACATTTTTTTTCAAAGGTCAAAATATAGGGATGTGCGGCATATTTTCAACGTTTGTATGTCCTGAACTTTTTAGAGTTTAAACTAACACTAATTTTCTTAACTACACCTACCTCGAATGAAGGGTTACCACAGATTTCTTTGTAAACAATATGCAACTGTATATTTACTGGTAACATTCCCAAGTTATGTCTTTATGATATGGAACACAGAAAGCATAACTGGGAACCAGTATGTAAACAAAATTAATTTTCTATGAATATTCTAAATCTCCCCAACAGAGGCGTGGTTTGTGGTTAGAGAAACAGCTGTACTTACAAAGTGTAACCTATACAGCAAAGGTCAAAATCAACTTTGACCTTGAGCTCTTTTACAAAGACCTAAAATTAAATCATCTTAGGTCTTTATCATACTTGGTAGATGAGTTATACCACCAAACATGTAATTTGAAACATAAAAAGGGAGATAACTCCTCTTTACGGTCAACCTACCCTTATAATAAAAATGAACGTGTTAAAACATGTCGCAACTAACAATTTAATACAACTAATTTGTTGATATCTTATAAGGTTCTTGAAAATAAGTAAAAAATAAGCGTTAATCAAAATTTAGAATTTAGAATCAAAGCAAGAAGAGGATTAAGGAAGTAAGTTAAGCTAAAAACTGCAAAATCAGGTAAAATAAAGTGTTTTTTTCAGTTTACGACTGTACTATTGTACTTTAAATTTATAGAAATTGAAACCTTTTCTTGCATTACTGAAACTTAACTGGTTCAAACAACCAATACAGCTACCCCTAGTCTTATGAATATACAAAGGAAGAAACTATAACGCCTTAATGTTATATTGTCAATACACTTAATACAAAATACAGATTGGGTTTCAATTTTCGGAATAATGACTGACTTAAGATTCATTCCAAATTTCACCAAATGACAGCATATTGATTATTTTAAAAAACAACGTATTTGATTCAATTTTGATTTCCATACATTTACGATAAGGAAGTTTTGAATGGCTTTAATTTTTTAACGATTATTCTACATTTGGAAATATCTCTAATACTAAAATGTTTTGTTTAAAGACGATTTTTGTTATCGGACCTTAACTGACTAAATTACGATGGGGGAAAAAAATAATGAAAATTTAAAGGTTTTCTTATTAAAATGTTAAAGACAATATCAATAAAAGAAAAATAGTGTTTTACCAATTGTTAACTGTTTTTATCTATGCTAAAGATTGATATTTCTTAAAAGACAAGCCGACGATATCAAAGGGACTTTAAAACTCATAAACTGAAAGTGAACTAACAACACAATGGCATACAACGAAATAGCATCAAAACATGCAATAATCATCTACAAAATACAACGTAGAAATCCAAACATTTAACAACACAAACCCAACCAAAACCCAAAGGGTAATTGGTTCCTGATTCTTATTTGGCACCGTCGTATTGCTCATGTAATTATCTAGATGATTACTTTCACCTTACCTAAGGAAACCATAATTTAAGAACTTTTCTTGTATTAGAATATTAGACACTTAAAGTACAAAATGTAAGGCCTGGATTTGCGTATCAACTAGTAGAAAAAAACACCTATGAAAGTGATACTGAAATGTTGATGGAAATTATATGTGAGATTAACCATGGACAAATGAGGTAAAACATGTCGTCGTCATTGTACGTTAGACTCGTAAAGTCCAAGGTGTATATCACCGTTTCCTTTTTTAACCTAGAATAAGTGATCGATTGAAATCGATTATCTGCAATGCAGATAAAATTAAACGGCTTATTCGAACTGATTAAACACTTTTCGGCCAGACAAAATGTCCTTCCTGCTATATGATGTGAAAACATTTTGTGAGGAAATTCGATTTTTGCTGTACCACGGTTTATTTATTATAATTTTTGACCGTACCATTACACCAATCAGAATGATTTGTTTGTACAGTTTTGAGAAATGATTTTACTTTGTATCCATGTATCATTTGAGAAACATCAAATGTTTTTGAAGGGTGAATTTTCTGTATACAGACAATAGTAAGGTAGACTGTTTAAAACCTAAACTATTATTTACCTTAAATACGCAAATAGAAGATTCAAAAACAATACCAATACAAAATTGAATTAAAATTATAGTAAATAACCGATTTGCAAAAGTCATAAATCGTTTGAGAGAAAACAAATCCGGATTACAACCTTAAACAGAGAAAACACATCAACTATAAGAAGAAAACAATTAACAATAGGACCACTGAAGTTCAAAAAATAGAAAAGACATCATTCAATGAGTTCAAAATACGTCTGATCTGCTTTTTGGGGCATTAAAGTTCAATACGATCGTTAAAAGGTCAATTTCGTCTACCTCACAAAATCTTGTTAGGCGCTAGAGATAGAAATATATATTCACCTGTTGAACCTGGAATTTGCGCGACCGAGAATGGCAGAGTTCCTCCTCCTTTCTTTTTGCATTGTACTGTAACTGTTACTGTATCTGTGGCATCAATTGTAAATATCAATGTATTGTCTGCAGTATCCTCTGATATTGATACAGAATCGGGAAGGTTGTTGATAACAGGAAGCTGTAAAGATATTTAGTATTAGTTTCCAGTTGGACAATTAATGTTAGGATTTATTTTTCGAAAAGATTTAATGGAATTTAAATCGACGTCAGTGTTTCTAAATCTAGTTTGCTTATTTGAATTTACATGTATTTCAACAGGTTCTTGAATAAAGATTTATGTATATGTCGTTTATAAATGAGAAATACTTATATATCAAGGTCGAGGTTTATCAAACTCTAAATAAATAACCCTGTGAATATTGAATTCAAATGGCAAAATTTCTAATATTAAGAATAGTTCACATAAAACAGTTATAATTGTTTCACTTACATGGTTAAAATATGAAATGAAACGGGTTTAAAACTTATTATCGCTATTTTGTGCTGTTTTTTGTGATAATTTTTCATATCATGCTACTCGCTTGAGATGGAAAATTATCGCCAGAAACGAAGGAGGCACGTGCTAATGTCGTATAGATAAAATAGCGATAAACAGATTATCATTGGTTATCTCAACTCGATTGCGTTTCTCGCTTTCGCCGACCCGGCTCAAGCGAGAAAATCGATCTCGTTGAGATGATCAACGAGAATCTATAATGATAGTCGAATATGTAGGAGTCCATTTAATATCTTCACTCAATAAGTTAACCATTATATTGCTGTTAAAACAATATTGTAAATCGAACTACGCTTTATATCAATCTGTATTAGACAGATGTATAACTTTACTTTCCACATAATCATAGTTTGGTTAAGGAGGTCCTAGACATACATACTCATTATCTGTCAAAACTTTTTTGAACCATTGGTTAGCATATTTATTTTTGTTACAGTTTCGAAAATACACCAAAAATCTTAATAGTACACATTTGAATATATGATACTACGCATTCAATTAGAACAAGACTCAATAAGTCCTATGAAATATGAAAGCGGTCCGAAAGCTGAATTCTAGAGAGTGCAAATATATATATCAGGAGTGAAAACTACTCATCATTGTATGGTCTTTCTACATATTAGACTTAATGTTTAAATTCGTTGTATTTGTCTTAAGTCAGATACCTGTTGTTCACTGGTTGTCGTTTGTAAATGTGGCTCATCAATTTGTCTCATTTCTCTTTTTTTGCTTATATAGATTGAACCATTGGTTTTCCTGTTTGAAATGTTTTACACTCGTTCTTAATAGCTTGTTGTTTGGTGTGAGCCACGGCCCGGTCTTGGATTATGTACTTTTACGCATTGTGACTTGGATGTGACTTGTCTCATTGGCACGCATACCACAGCTTTTTAATTTCTTAAACACTTTTTTAAAGAAAAAAATAAAGATATCAGTTATATATACAATACAGACAACCAAAAAGAGAGTAACTTTTGAATATGGTATTATAAGTAGATCAATTAACCATACCACGACCACTTTGAATACTTTTCCATACATTAACAGTAGAATTGTTTCCGTACACAGGAGAATCAATTTTATTTTAAAGAAAATGCAAAAGGATAGGTTGATTTCAATCCTTCGAGTCACACTTTCAGTTCAATACAACTCAATCGTTGCCGCCTCATTGATTGATTTAAACACACTCCCATTTTGTTATGTGACATTGTCTCTTCGTATAAGTTAGATTTGCGCTGGTTATCAACATCAGCGGATTCCCTTTTTGTTCAACATAAGCGGATTCCCTTTTTGTTCTCAAAAATGGTTCAGATATATGATAACTATTACATTAGTATTATAATCTACAATACTAGACACTTACCCTATTGAGTATATCAATCACTTCTGTTCTGGTTCGTGATCGGGTGCAAGGATCTTCTACTTTCAGCTCCAGATTATATGTATTCACAGGTGGTAAAGCTTTTACTCTTATTTCATCTAAATTAAGATGTAGGTATATGAAATGATTTATTGATTAAGTCACTTATTATTGATAACCATGTGTGTTCGGCAAATTATTGGAAATGAAAATAAAGTCAGTCTAGCAAAAAGAGAAATCACACACATACCGAACTAGGTGTTGAATTCAAAACGAATGTCCCGATTCAAATGTCAAAATCAAAAGCTCAAATACACCAAACGAATGGATATATAACAGCTGTCATATTCCTGACTTGGTACAAGCATTTTCTTATGTAGAAAACGCTGAATTAAATACGTATCAATTATACGTATCTGAACCACTCACTTGTATAAGCATTGCGTAAAATTCGATTTTATTGAGAAAAATGTGTGAACAAACCAAACAAACATTATGAGTAAAATGCCAAAAATAAGGAACAGTGAACAGTGTGTTATAATCTTAATCGCTATTAAACCAAACAAATATTTCAACAAAGAAAAACTAGAAGTCATATAGTCAGTACACATAAGCAAAAATGGTTTCATAATCCGTTTTGAAACTCGTATTTGTCAAGTTTGTGTGCTCGTAATTTCACAAAAGTTAACTAGATAAAGGTAACACTAGTAGTATATTGCTGTTCGAAAGTCATAATCGATTGAGAGAAAACAAATCCAGGTTACAAACTAAAACCGAGGGTAACACATGAACTATAAGAGGAAAACACCAATCTTAAAAGTACACAATCTACATTTGCAGGCATTTTACGAAAACAGTAAATAGTTTAGTATAATGCATTTTAAAACCGATAAGACATTTTGTAAATACAGGCAAAGCGGGATTGAGAATAATTCTTCCAACTTACCAGAAACAAACTCAAAATAACTTGTGCCACTGTTGGTAGCTGATTCCATTGTCAAAGTCAGGCTTCCAGCGTCCTCTGGATCATTGTCAGTTGTTGTTATTGTAGCTAAAACATCTCCAACCGATACAGCGTCGTTATACAATGTTACTGTACCTACGCCAGACATATCTGGACGTTCACCTAAGCAAAATATTGTAAAGGACAGTCATGTTAATGCTTATATCCACAAACATTAATAAAAAAAAACCTCGAAAAATGCAAGGTCAACTTTAAACATTTCATCTTGTAACAGTATTAAAACATTTGACTTTTCTACTCTGTACACAAGTATTCCACATTCCAAACTAAAAGACAAATTGAAAGAGTTGGTATTACTTTGCTTCATAAAAAAGAATGGCCAACGTAGATACAAGTATCTTGTCTTAGGGAGGGATAAATCATACTTTGTAAAGAATCACTCTGATTCAAACAAAAAATTCTCTGAAACCGATATTATCAAGATGCTTGATTTCTTGATTGACAACATATTTGTAACGTTCGGAGGACGTGTTTTTCAACAGATTGTCGGCATCCCAATGGGAACAAACTGTGCCCCTCTACTTGCCGACTTGTTTCTTTATTATTATGAGGCTGACTTCATGCAGGAACTTCTTAGGAAGAAAGATAAGAAGTTAGCAATATCCTTTAACTCTACTTTCCGCTATATAGATGACGTTCTTTCACTAAACAATTCAAAATTTGGTGACTACGTTGAACGCATCTATCCCATCGAATTGGAGATAAAGGATACTACAGATACAGTTAAGTCGGCTTCATATCTTGACTTATATCTAGAAATTGACAATGAGGGTCGGTTGAAAATAAAACTTTACGACAAAAGAGATGATTTCAGCTTTCCAATTGTGAACTTTCCATTTCTAAGTAGCAACATTCCAGCAGCACCTGCATACGGGGTATATATCTCCCAATTGATACGATATTCCCGTGCTTGCATTTCCTATCATGATTTTCTTGATAGAGGGTTACTGCTCACAAGGAAGCTATTAAACCAAGAGTTCCAAATAGTGAAGTTGAAATCATCCCTTCGTAAAATTTACGGACGCCATCACGAGTTGGTTGACCGTTATGGAATAACCGTTTCACAAATGATATCGGATATGTTCCTTACGTCGTAACTACAATCCCCTTCCCTTTCATGAATATGACCTACAGAATTAGACTATTTACCGGATTTGTAATCACATAAGCAACACGACGGGTGCCACATATGGAGCAGGATCTGCTTACCCTTCCGGAGCACCTGAGATCACCCCTAGTTTTTGGTGGGGTTCGTGTTGTTTATTCTTTAGTTTTCTTTGTTGTGTCATGTGTACTATAGTTTTTCTGTTTGTTTTTTTCATTTTTAGCCATGGCGTTGTCAGTTTGTTTTAGATTTTTGAGTTTGACTGTCCCTTTGGTATCTTTCGTCCCTCTTTTGAGACCAATTTCTGTAGACTTGACCCGTTTCTAGGAAAAAAACAATATAACCCAACCCAAAGGTTTGTATAGCTAAAATGTATACAGACATAAAAACAAAATCACAACAAAACACAACTGAAACTGCTAACGGTCAATTATGCTTGTTATAAACCTTCTAGTTCAACTTTAATTTATAAACTTGACATTATTGTATAAGGTTATTATTCAAATCTCACAAGTTACACACATGAAATCATGCATACAATATATCTCATTTACACATATAATATTGCATAACATATGATAACGTGATAATAAATACCATGTTCGATAAGTGCTTGGAATGACTATACATTTTCACTTTTGTTTACAAAATTAAAACTGTACACCTTACAGCAAAATTATTTTTATTTACCTGTGTACATTTTTATATTTGGCAGCATTTTGTTGAAGGTTATGTTTTTATTGCGGAAATTGTTTAACATCTAACCCCTTATTTCATTGATTATGTATTTTCATTGTGTCATTGATCAAAATAAATTTATTCGTTCAATGAATGTTCACTTGTGTTGATATGTCTTTTGATTGAGTTCAATTTAATTGCTATTTTACAGTGTGTCTTTCTTTGTTGCGGTTTTACACTATTGTTCAAGATAAGGGTGAATGAAGGTAACCATTTAAACGTTTAAAACCGCTGCATTTGTTTGTACCTGTTCCAAGTCAGGAATTTGATGTTCATTAGTTGTCGTTTATTGATGTGGTTCATAAGTGTTACTCGTGTTTTGTTTTTTCATATGGATCATACCGTAGGTATTTTCGATTGAATTGTTCAACACTAGTCATTTTTGCGGCCCTTTATAACTTGGTGTTTGTTGTAAGCCAAGCATCCGTGTTAACCCGTTCTTTGACCAATAATGGTTTCTTTTACAAATTGTGACTTGTCTTGTCTCATTGGCACTCATACTACATCTTCTAATATCTATATATGATAAGTCATAAGTTACCCTTGAAATGCTTATATCAGATTAATGTTTCAGTAATGGGTATATTGGTTTTTTTGGTGTGGTTATTTTTTCTTCTTTGTTTTTTGTTCTTTGGTTGTAAGTGCTATTGCGACTTGTGATGGTGTTGAAATAACGAGGAATGAGCTATATTTAGAGAATAAAACATATCAAAATCCGTATTACATGCCGTATCAGCCCGATATGCCAATATCAGCCCGAGATACCAATATCATCCAGAGGGCTTTTTATGTCAGAGGGATGATATTTGTAGAGGGTAACACGGCATGTGATACGGATTTGCTATGTTTTTTCAAGTTCTTGTCTTACAATTTGCGTTCTGTTGTCTAAAGAAATATTTTAAATGTTTTGTAGGCTCTTTTTTATTTTTTTGCTTATTAGTATTTTTTATGGTATTTTATTGAGTTTTTGTATCCTCCTTTAGTAATGTTGTACTTTGTAAAACACATACTGAATAAAAAAAAGGGTTACATTTCGTGTCCCAAAAAATATGAGGCTCGACGTCTGTGACGTCACACGCCAAACAATGACGTTATGTGATAAATGAATATTTCATTTTTGGGCCCATTGAAGTAAAATATTTCACTATTTTATCTTTTGGATTTTGTTAGAAAGATCAACAGAAAGGTAAAAAGCTTCCATAAATTAAACATGGACTTCATGTGAATTCAGAAAGGATCACTACTGGCATACATGAGTAATTCGAATAGGGGTGTGATAAAACGTAGAAAAGGGACGAAAGATACGAAAGGGACAGCCAAACTCATAAATCTAAAACAAACTGACAACGCAATGGCTAAAAAAAGAAAAAAGACAAACAAACAACAGCACAAATGACACAACATAGAAAACTAAAGAATAAACAACACGAACCCCACCAAAAAACTAGGGGTGATCTCAGGTGCTCCGGAAGGGTAAGCAGATCCGGCTCCACATGTGGCACCCGTCGTCTTGCTTATGTGATAAAAAATCCGGTAAATAGTATAATTCGGTAGGTCACATTCCTGAAAGGGAAGGGGATTGTAGTTACGACGTAAGGAACGTATCCGATATCATTTGTGAAACGGTTATTCCATAACGGTCAACCAACTCGTGATGGCGTCCGTAATATTTACGAAGGAATGATTTCAACTTCACTATTTGGAACTCTTGGTTTAATAGCTTCCTAGTGAACAGCAACCCTCTATCAAGAAAACCTTGATAGGAAATGGAAGCACGGGAATATCGTATCAATTGGGAGATGTATACCCTGTATGCAGGTGTTGCTAGAATGTTGCTTCTCAGAAATGGAAAGTTTACAATACATGCGATCAAGGGATGTGATAAAGGGTCTGCATCAAAGTTGAGCGATACAGATTAAATAGTACGATATTTATCAGATATTCAAAACTACTGTATTTACTACTAAATATATGATAAAGACATCGCTTAATGTATGCGAAATGCAGTTGATATGAATATCAATTATTGTCACCTCCGTGTTGAGATATAATACCACCATTGAATTTTCCCTATTGTTCTTTTTCTTAATTTGCACTTTTCAAACAATTGTGCAGAATTTGTGTTTGTTTTGAATAAAGAAATACTTGGCAGGAGTGAAGTTTTATCCTGTCCAGTTCTAAAGAAAAAATTTCAAATAACATTTCATTGCTTAAAAGTAAAAAAATGATCACTGGAATTGAACCAATCATATGTTCCGCCTTATTTAACCTGTGTACAAGCTTTAGTAGCCATGTAACCTCTTATTTCCAAAATATTCTATAGAAACCCCAAAAAAAGAAATAATGATGCTTTGAAATATCCAAGTTATAAGTTTATTACCCAGAAATGTTTCAGTGCAATGCGATATAGGATTAATATTTAAATTACCTACAACTATCAAATTCAAGGGAATATATTTTCTACCTATGTTCGAATTCATCCAGACGTACCCTGATACGAAATACTAAGGATTTTCTTATCCAAGGCATAGATTGCCTTTGCTGTATTTTCGTACAACCTTTTGAAATTTTTAGTCCTCGATGCTCTTCAACTTTACACTTGCTGGGCTTTCTAATTGTTTTGATATCAGTGTCACTGATGAGTCTCATGTACACGAAATGCGTGTCTGGCGTATCAAATCATAAGCCTGGTACCTTTGATAACTATCATTGTTGGAAAATTTTCGAGTTTTATAAATATATATACGTATTAAAACATTGCTGCAATATTTTTTGATATATTTGGAACGACATATATGCTTTCCTGTTAGTAATTTTTATATCGAAATTATTATAGTACATACTTTCTGTATAATACGACCTGATGGCATAGTCTGAGGTTAAAACTGATGCACCAGAAGTATCAAGTGTTGATGACACAGCAATTGGTGTTGTTATACCAGTCAACCTCCTTATAGTTTCTGATCCTTCATTCTTATGAGTTACGAGAAATACACCAGTTGAATGCCTGTAAATTATTCAGCATGAATAACATTTTTGGACATAGCCGGATAAAAAAAAGGTTAAAAAAAAATCAACACAATTTACGAAAAACACACATGAAATTCCTTAAAGGAGCATTCAATACTTCTAATTACATTTTTTCGCTATGACCATAAAAACACTATTACTATTTTTTTTTCTTTACCTGTGCACTTTATTGTGGAAAAGTGTGTCATTATGTATGTTTCAATTCATGCAATTCATTTTGAAAGAAGAATGACGCGAGATTGCTGTTAGCCAATTAGAATAACGTATATTATAAAACATACATCTAATGTAATTATATAGTCTTGCTTTATAATGTTTTAAGTAACTTACATTCCTATATAATCATCTTTCATGGCTCGAATTCTCTGTCCCTTTGGTATAGTTTGAACTTCTTCATTTCCACTATCTAAGAGTATACATGTTGTTGTTGGAAGGTTATTTCAAATTTATCATTAATTTGCTTAATCATTTCAATTGAAAAATAAAACTTAACCAAGATCAATACGCATATTATTGTAGCTTGCGAACGTCAATTAAGGAATTTATTTTATTGTATGTCACTAAAGCATTTACGTCACAAAAACAAAGACTTGAAAAGAGTGACGAAAGATACCAGAGGGAAAGTCAAACTCATAGATTGAAAATAGACTAACAACGTCATGGCTGAAAATAAAAAGACAAACAGAGAATAATAGTACTGAAGACACAACATAGAAAACTTAAGGCTAAGCAACACGAATCCCATCATAAATTGGGGGTAATCTCATGGTCTCCGGAAGAGTATACATATTCTGCTCCACATGTGTTGCTAATGTTATTACAAGTCCAGTCCAATTCGGTAGGTCACATTCGTGATATCCCCAAGGGTGACTGCGGTATAGAAATATGGTCTTCTCCCGACCGGCAGTAAAACGCTTGCCGAAGTGGGGCGTTCGTTTTGCTGTGCGGGATGTATCAAATCGCAGTCACGTCCGGTCAGAAGGGGGACGTTAAATCCTATGCCTCGTGTAAAGAGAGTGTCATGCTCTTTCCACGTTAAGAACCCTTGCAACAACTCTTTGAGGGGTCCGTAGGAGGCCTGTTGCAAGGCAAAATTTCGGTCCCTATCCAGTATACCTTCGTTTTCCAGTGGCAGTCCAAATTTCCCCGACCATCATCCCAGATGGCCTCTATCGTATCAACCTATCTATTGTATTTATTGTGAACTTGTTCTCGTCATGAATATGTATGAAATATTGCCACTGACGTTAAGCAACCAACAATCAATCAATCAATCACATTCATGAAAAGGTATGAAGGTATGTAGATTTGTATGCATAATGCAACCTGTAATGTTCAAATGTATTCTTATAAATAAAAGCGTGTTAATAAAAATTACATCTTATACTATTAAATTCATTAACATAAAATGTCCTTCCGGACTAGAAAACAATCAGGCATTGTAATAAAATATGTATACCTCAAGAGAGACAATTATTTGATTTAATTTTTTAACACAAAAACTACGGTGATATAACGAAATGTAGACGAAGAACGGGATTTCAAACTTCACATTAGTCGAATAAAAAAAATCAACAAAAATCAAGACGGCAATAAAGAAACAGGAAACGAAAAATGAGAAAGGTTAAAACAATCAAATAATACTTCATCTGTGCACGAACCAAATGCAATTAGACCAGTAGTATTTGTTTGATCAATGAAAACCTAAATCTAAACTTTTATAAATATGCCGTGATGTGATACGAATCCTTTAATAAACTAAGCATTTTGTCAAAAGAGTTTGCCATGTGATTATGGACTTTCCAATTTATTTTCCTCTAAGTTCAGTATTTTTGTGATTTTACTTTTTACATATATACTACTGAAAGAGGTACCGATTCCATTGAACCGCATTTCTCTGAAACCATACAAAGTCAAAAATATGTGTGATATGACATATAAATATAGTTTTTTGTACTTCCTTTAAAACAATCAGTTTTCAACAGAAAAACGCCAATTTTTTTAGAAAATATCCAAACTCGGAGACTGTTATCGATACATATGTATTACGCTTTCGAGCATACTCAGTCGACGCACTGCAAAGGAAATTTAAAAACTCTTTTGTTTCAACACTTGCCCTATTGTACTGTGATTTCGCGTGCATTTTCTAGTTAATTAAATGACAAGCATTATATTCCGTCGCAATTAACTTTATCACGGTAAATGAACAAATAACTGTTTAGTAATGCGGTGTAATGTATTCATAATTCCGTATATATATATGAGTTATTTACCAATAATGAATAATTTCAAGTATGATAAACAGTATGTTAAGCAAACTTTTTGCTTATAAAAATGTTGGCTGTTTAAAGCTTAGTATAGAACACTGATGTATGCAATAACATAATGAGAGCCGTTGTGTAGTGGTTAGTGCATTCGACTACTAACACTAAGGTTCCTGGTTCGATTCCCGTTCCGGGATGAAAATTTCAGTGACTGAATTTTCGGCTCTCCCTTGACACATTTGCGAGTATGGTCTTGAGGAAACGATGACAGTCCGTCGGAAGGAGACGGTAAAAGAGAGACGAAAGATACCAAAGGGACAGTCATAAATCTAAAACAAACTGACAACGCCATGGCTAAAAATGAAAAAGACGAACAAACAACAGCACACACGACACAACATAGAAAACTAAAGAATAAACAACACAAACCCCACCAAAAAACTAGGGGTGATCTTAGGTGCTCCGGAAGGGTAATCAGATCCTGCTCCACATGCGGCACCCGTCGTGTTGCTTATGCGAT
This sequence comes from Mytilus edulis, assembly GCA_019925275.1. Lineage (NCBI taxonomy): Eukaryota > Metazoa > Mollusca > Bivalvia > Mytilida > Mytilidae > Mytilus > Mytilus edulis. The sequence continues at coordinate 16,499,875 of CM034360.1, read as the reverse complement.
AAAAAATCCGGTAAATATTATAATTCGGTAGGTCACATTCATGAAAGGGAAGGGGATTGTAGTTGTGACGTAAGGAACATATCCGATATCATTTGTGAAACGGTTTTTCCATAACGGTCAACCAACTCGTGATGGCGTCCGTAAAATTTACAAAGGGATAATTTCAACTTCACCATTTGGTTCTCTTGGTTTAATAGCTTTCTTGTGAGCAGCAACCCTCTATCAAGAAAATGATGATAGGAAATGCAAGCACGGGAATATCGTATCAATTGGGAGATATATACCCCGTATGCAGGTGCTGCTGGAATGTTGTTACTTAGAAATGGAAAGTTCACAATTGGAAAGGTGAAATCATCTCTTTTGTCGTAAAGGTTTGTTTTCAACCGACCCTCATTGTCAAATAGCTAGCCCGTGTTAGAAGAGAGCCATATCTCTTGCACGTCAAAGACACACTTGTAGATTTATAAAAAGAGCAGGCTAATGTCCCTACTTGGCAGCACTCGCACACGCAAAGTGAAAAGGGATTAATATAAGTTGCAAAACTTGTTTCCCAATCCACTATAAATAAATATATTTAAACTTATACCATTAGAAAACTCCATACGGTATGAGAAAATTATAAAAGACTAAGAAGAATTATTAACAATAGGAAAAATTATCGTTTATTTGATTTTTGAATTGATTGAGTGATTCGTGCTTTAAAGCAACTTTCAGTGCTGTTATGCTATTTAGTCGAAGCCAGTATTATGTTGATGAGGAAGCCGCAGTGCCCGTAGAGAACAACCGACCCACAGACAATTCTAGTCATTTAAAATTGGTGTTGAACGCACCTAAAATGTGCCGGATTCGAACTCACTTTCAAAGTGTTCACGAGCTAGTCAAACAATAGTTCGACTACTTCACCACTCAGCCACCGAGATCCTAGAAAAAATGATGGTATGTTTATAAGAAATTTTGATGACACTACTTTCAATAAACAAACTAGTTAACTTACTTGTTGATGTTAATGAATTAGAACCAACCAATAAGTATATGTCATTGCCTTGATGTCTCCACACAAGGGCATCAAATGTTCCAGTTGCCCTGGTTTGAAACTTCCACTCATACACGAAACCACAACAAGGATAACGAAATTCCTGATATTGAGTCAACACAACAACTGTTCCTGAAATATATTTTTACATTGGAATTTTAATCATAATTTGCCTGTATTCCTTTCACAAGGTTCAAGATTCAAGTTTCAAATGCTTTATTAACCTCAGAAACATGAGTGGACAAGTGAACAACTATACATCATAAACATATCATTACATGGTGATGATGGAAAAAAAGATATATTAATAATATGGTAGTATTCAATGATTTCAAGGAGTTCAAGTGCCACACATAATACGTATCTCTCATTCCCTCGCGTAAATGACTTTCTGTATCATAGATAATCTTGAATCTGTTACTTATTTTGATACTTTTCTACTTTTATAATATTTAAGAATTCAACTATTAAAGATTGTTTTTCAGGTTTCATGAACTACATGTAGGGTGCACTAAGTGGATTAGGAACTGTTTATCTTCGTTGCTTACCTGAGTTTCTTTGTGCTCAACCATATGTTTTTCTATGTAATATTTTATGAATATTTTCTCATTTGTTTTCTTTTCTTTTCGTTATGGGCTGTGAATTTATCTAAAGATATCGATATTGTATCGTCTCCTTGTGTTTGTTTTTTTTTCTTTCCTGTGTTATTCTTTTTCTTGGTTTTTTTTTTTAGCTTGAAATGAGAAATGTCAAATGATCAATTTTCATGTATCGATTTCATCTGTATGGTCATTTAAGAGAAGTTCTTGAGTTTTATAATAAATTACCGGAGGTCCAATGTGGACTAAACACAACTTTCTTCGTTTCTTTATAAATGGCAAAAGTAGTTTTCTGATGTGTTCATATTTTTAATTTTTTTCATGCAACTTATTATGAAATACATTAATCAGTACCATATTGATCGACTGTTTCCCTTTTCAAATAAAACAAATATATAAATATGTTACCTGCTATGTCGTCAGTTTCTTGTTTGTTATTAAATCCGTTATTTTCGCCAGTTTCTCCGTTGTTCGTGCATTCATCAACAGCACTAACGACTACAACAAATAATCAAACATTATCCACGATATATAAGTAAAACTAGTACTTAAAATAAGAGAATTCGGTAGTTTTTATTTGTTCTTATAAATGGTAAAGGGTACAGTTGGTGCAGTAACATTGATACTGTTTAGCAGTAATGAATCGACAGCAGTATATTTTATTTATGCTGCCCTCTATTTTTATTGTACAAATGCCCAAAGCGTTTGCTCAAGATCTATAATCCATCTCAGTAGTTATACATTTGAAACTAGTATGAAAGTACAAATATTGTTTTATAAAACAATGCAGTTTTCTTTTTCTTTTTTAAGTCGTTTTTAGATCTGGTAATGGATGTCCCTCATATATAGCTCTGATTTCTTTTCAGGTTTGGTTTTATTTAAATGATGGTCCTTTTTTGGTTTTTGTGTGCTCTTCCAACATTATTATTAGGATTTTGATTTTCAAATATGTTGAACTTGAACATTACGGAAGAGACATGTATCGTCGTAGTGCGCATCTGGTGAGGTTATACTTGTACCTTTGATGTTGTTGGTTATTTAGTCGAAAAACTGAATGTTATTTCATTGAAATATTTTTTGTAAATGCTTTCTATACTAAATTTAGTCCTGGTATCTCTGATGAGTTTATTTTCAACTCTTTTTCTAAATTTTCAGTCAATCGTTTCTGAGGGAAGGAACAAGGGATTAGGTATTGTTAACTGTTTTCAAGTTACAGTTATAACTTTTTTACTACAAAGAAGTCTCTGTGCTATCATGGTAGCGTGTTGTAATTCTTTTTACGTTACATTGTTGGTAAATTTCAGAAATGTTAAAAATTGTGTTTCGTTCACATGGGAATGTTAAAACGGTTAAGGTGTATGATGTATACTGAACATGGAAACGATGTATAGACAATAATCACTGGTATTAAACAGATAATCGTAACTGAAATTACGATTATCCCAATATGGCGTAGATATAGGTAAAATCTTTACACTCATTTTTCTTAACTGTAGCATATTTTTGTCAATAGTTACTCAACTGCAAGGTTTATCTATACCATTTCATCATATTTGAATAAACGGTGCACTGGAATTGTCTAAGCGCTTTGAAAATTGCCGTTGAAAAATTCGGGATGATAACCGTAACTCGGAAAAAGATAACCGTAATTATGGTATTTAAAAATGAAAAGATAATCGTAACTGGAAAATGTTTTATTGATATTGACACTAAAAACGTATATCTGATAGCATATTATGAAATAATGGCGATGAATTATTTACGAAACGTTCCAACATCTTATGACATTTCTTTTAATGCATATATTATTAATAGTTCTTATGAAAAAATTCATAAATACTCGGTATTTGAAAAGTATGCTGCATACATATGCATGAAAGATATTGTAGAGAAAAATATTGAAGGTACTACTAAACAAGGAACTTTTTATGTATTTTCATACTTGCCATATAATAAGTACTTTTCTATTAAATGAAAACAAAAATTACCCTTACATTATTGTCATGCATTTTTCTGAAGAACAAAATATTTGTTTTAAAATCTATAAAAATCTTTGTAATTAAACCAGTTCCGACTGTGATGATCTACATATTATGCCTTGTGATGTAATTTATCAATATACATATTTGTGTTTTTCAGTCCGTCAAATGCTTCGTAAGACTATAGGTAAGGCTAATAAAAACAAAAAACAAAAGTAACAATTAACAAAAGTAACGATAAACAATAGTAACAATAAACAATAGTAACAATAAACTGGTAATTATTATAGATCCTTTACCATCCACACTGTTTAAAGAAACGTCCTAAAATAAATGGGTATTTGATCAAAACATTTAAATTTAATTCTAAAAATCATATATTATATCAGTATAAAATAGAAAAAAGTGAATCCAAGGGAAAAATATGGACGGCTATATTTATTGAATTGTAAGGAAAAGGGAAATATGAACACTCATATCTTTCGATAAAACTGTGAAAATCCGATAATGCAGTTATAAAGTTATTGACGGAAACTTTTGTTCATTTCGCACAGAATTTTAGTATAAACGTGATATTGGAGGCAAAACATATGGCATATGAAAATGTGGTGTACGTGAATTTCATTTTTAGCAATGAATTGAAAGGATTGCACTTTTTGGGATATGGGATGTAGCTAAACAACCCTTTTTTCTCACCCCCACCCCCCCCCCCCCCCAAAAAAAAACAAAAAACAAACAAACAAACAAACAAAAACAAACTTAAACGCGCACACAACATTGAAACTTTGGAAAACAATAAAAAAAATATCTGCTTACCACAATAACTGACTCGACAGCTGCTTCATTTTCCATATCTTTAACAGGTACATGTATATATCAAAAGGTTATGCATATTATTGTCAGTTATAGAGATATATAGGTAAATTTGTCCTAGATATTAACCTGTAAGTTTCTTCATTTATTTTTATATGCGTTAATGTCATCGTTAAACTTGACATTTGTATTTTTTAACACACAAAATACCATTGAAATGCGGAAAGACACATTAATATGTTTCAGTTACTATTATCCGATAAAGAAAATTACGATTATCAAAAAAGAAAAATACCATAGAGTTACGATTATCATCCCGATTTTTTCAACTGCTACTTTCAAAGCGCTTTGACAATTCAAGTGCACCGTTACGATTCAAATATGATGTAATGGTATAGATAAACCTTGCAGCTGAGTAACTATTGACAAAAACATGCTACATTTAAGAAAAATGAGTGTAAAGATTTTACCTATATCTACCGTCGCCATATTGGGATAATCGTAGTTTTTGTTACGATTATCTCTTTAATACCAGTGAACAATAGTGAATTTACTTGAGATATCAACGGTATAATGATGTGGCTTAGCAACGGGAAAATACGAGTCTTGAGTTATGTCGAGCATTTTCCCCGTTTCGGGCCTAATCCTTATAACGATGATATGCCAGGTCAATACCCTTTTATTGTCTTTATAATGCAATCTAGACAAAACATTCTCAATTGTTGTTTATTGTGTTATTGTTATTTATTTGGTGTAAAAAATGGCAATAATCCCCCTTTAAAAAGGCCCCATATCTGGCGGAGTAATATCATAACACAGTAAAATGTGATCAGTTGAAGCCAATCCAATGGTGGACGAATTCGTTTGAGTATGGACTAAAATATCAACAATAAGCATAACGTATAATGATTGCAATTGATAGGTTTTAAACAAAAATTGAATTTTGGATCTTCAATGTTCTTAAATTTTCTACTTATTTGGCTTTATAAATATTTTGATATGAGCGTCACTGATGAGACTTATGTAGACGAAACGCGCGTATTGCGTACTAAATCATGATCCTGGTACCTTTGATAACTATTTCCAACAATGGTTCAAGAAATAAGTTTAAGTCGTTTCACGCTTTGTTGTTTACATTGGAAACACAGACAGGTTGAAGAGGTCGTCATGAATAATCAAATATAGTTCCGGCAACTACGATTTAATTCATTCATGATGACAAGTGAGATCGGGTCAGTGACTGTACATGACATACATATTGACTGTTCAAATAGAAAAATTTTCAATATGGCTGTTATATGGGACGTTTACACCATACAAAGACTGAACAACGTTTTATTTCTAGAAAAGCGTGTCGGTCTGGTTCAATGCAAATTTCATATTCATATCACATATAAATATATTTTCGTCCATAACTAGCCGTTAAACATCAATTTGTAATCATGATCCTTATTGCGATGTATCATACGTTCAAATAGATTAATGTCAAACGTTAAATAGATTAATGTCAAACGTTAAATAGATTAATGTCATACGTTTAATTAGATTCATATCATACGTTTAATGAGTTTAATATCGTGCGCTTATATACATGTAGATAAGTTTCCAGTATCATATATATTTAGGTAATTTAGTATCATGCGTTTGAATAGATGAGTATCATGCATTTTTATATAGATTAGTATCATATGTTACAATAGATTAGTATCATATGTTTAAATAAATTAGTTTCGTGCGTTTATATAGATAAGTATCATGCATTTTTTTTTTATAGATTAGTATCATATGTTACAATAGATTAATATCATATGTTACAATAGATTAATATCATACGTTTAAATAAATTAGTTTCGTGCGTTTATATAGATAAGTATCATGCATTTTTATAATTTACTATCATATTTTAAAATAGATTACCAACACACGTTTAGATAAATTAATATCATTCGTTTGAAAAAAAATATTATCAAAGGTTTAAAAAGATTAGATCATGCGTTTGTATAGATTTGTATCATACGCTTAAATTCAGAAACTGCCAGAGAGTTTATTCATAATATATAGTTATAAAGGCTTTTGGTATTACTTTCTTCTTAGTTTTCAATTTTCGGACATTTTTAAATAAGCGTTTTTTACTTGAAGTATATAATGTGCAAAAATCTGGTTTGTAAGAACCATGTACTAGATCAAAATATTTATTGCATTATCTACATTTTCAAAATCAGACAATTCTTTCATAATTTTATTGTTGATGTAATGCGTCTTCTGATTGGCTGACAGTGTTTTCTCCATCAGCTCATAGACATAGTTTTGTCATGTGATCATGACGTCATCAACGTTTTTTTCATTATTGACTCTGACATAAAATGGAATTTAGATTTTTCCTTTTCCATTTGCATTTTTTTTTCTCAATTTTTTTTCTATTCTATAATAATAGTTACAATTATCATTGTAATTATTAATTAAGATAAGATTTTCAATCAAGCAAAAATAAGATTAAAAAGATATGACATAATTATACAAAGCAAAACAATTAAAATAGAAAGAAAAAAATCAAATTCTTACCACATAATTTCCTTAAAAGAATAACAGTCAATAAGATGCTATTTTTTATATACATATTGATGAATTACGATCAGTTATGTATGTAAGTCATTTTTTGTGAAAGCACCTATATATCTAAACGACTATACTTTGTATATATAGCTATGTTAGGTGGGATTCGTTATACATAATGATGACAACCAATCAGTTTTAATATATTTTATGTAAATAACACCCTCTTTAATTCATATTCATATAGTCAAATATTTTTAATTAAATGCATTTTAAGGTTTAGCTTTGTTATAGTTAACAAAAAACATCCACGTTTTTTCTTTTCGTATTGTTTATTGTAAAGTATATTGACCAATATTTTATGATATAAATTCAATCAGATTTTTTTTTGAATTTTTGCTTTGTAACGTTTGTTTAAGGAAATTTAAAATGAAATACCTTGTTTCTCTCTGATGGTTTTTATAGAATAATGATTCATTGAACTAGAGTAGATTGTTATTGTCAAACCCGCTTATATCAATTTTCAATTTATTTTTCTGGTTTACCTACTTCTAATTTTTTAAGGTACAAAATATTTTTTGAAGTTTTACACGAAACAAATTGAACGCTGCGGCAATGTTTAAGATGGATTTTTTCTTAGATTATTTTCATACTTTTACATCAAGGGAAAATTATAGTTATTCAATCAACTTAAACCTTGACGACAGTAGTTGTCCTATGTAACTTCTTCTGATATGAAATATTATAGATACAGTAGTTTTCTGTAAATTTGTGAAATCTTACTTTATTTGAAATACTAGGGTTTATCTTTTTTTCTTGTTGAATTTGACGAAAAGTATTATCACAAAAATACCGACCTCAGGGATTTACCTTATCTTACCTTAGTTTTTTTATTACTCATTTTATTGTTATCAATACCATTTTCATTATCATTATCATTATCAATATCATTTTTTATTATTATAGTTATTATTATTATTACAATACTTGGCAAAAAACGATACGTTACATACTTGTAAAATCATTTATTTTTTTTTATTACAAAAAATTGATAACAATAAGTTAATGGAATAGTTAGATAACATAATGTTGAAGAGAACAAAAACAAGTTTTCTCTATTGAAAACAATTTTGCACATTTTCGGACATTTTTAACAGGGCGAGTACAGAATTCATATTAACATGTAAATACCTTGTATGACCACCTCTTGCATTTGTAAACCGCCTGACACCCCGTCGCATGGAATCAATAAGACGTCGGATAAAATCTTCAGGATGTTGTTCCATTTCCTGAAAAGTACTGTTCGGAGCTGGGCGAGCGTTTCCGGTGGATTTTGGCTATTTCTGATACGTCGTACAAGTTCGTCCCAATGATGTCCAATTGGCGATACATCTGGAGACATTGCTGGCCAAGGCAATACACGAATATGGTTCTTCTCAAAAAAGATCATTGAAATGTGTTCCACGTGACAATGGGCGTTGTCCTGCTGAAGAACGTGGTTCAAACGATGTCTTCGGAGAAACGGGAGAACAACTGGAGCCAGAATTTCGTCCCTATACCTTGTTGCATTTAGGTTACAAATGATGATTGTGAGCTCGGTGCGTCCCATACAAAATTCCGCCATCACCAAACCGATCTGTTCATGCACGCACGCATCAGAAAATCGTTCATTGCGCCTCCGGTAGACACGGGCTCTGCCGTCAATAAATTTCAAGTTGAATTCAGATTTATCAGTAAAAAGAACCTATCTCAATGTTTGCCTATTCCATCGAATCCGTACCAAAGTCTATTGAAGTCGCATCATCCTGTGACGCTGCATAAGGATAGGTCCGTTCATTGTACGACGAGCTCTTATACCAACTTGACGCAATCAGTTACGAACTGTTTGAGCAGCTATGCTGTTGTTATGTCTTTAGTAGGTTTGTCGCGCAGTATTTGACGCGTTTACAAATCGATTCTGGAGATGAATTATCCGGGTGTGCCTGTCTTGAGTCATTTCACGTGGCCTGCCTCTACGGGGGCGATCATTTTTGTGTCAGTATCTTTAAGACGAGTCTTAAGCTTTTCAATAGTCATTCTAGAGACATTAACATGATTTGCAACCTACACTTGAGTCGTTCCTGTTGCCAACATCCCAATAGCTCGTTCTCTCTCATTTTGGGGTAGACGGGACATTGACTTACGTGTAACTTTTTCAATTATTTAATGCGACCTTTTGTTAACAATCGTGTTCGACACAATTAATTACCAAAAGGACAACTAGATTTCATCTCTATACAGGTATTTTTTTGAAAAAAATGGTTATTATTTTTTTTTTTAATTATACATACTTTATTGAAACTTTCACATTTGTTAGTTTGATACAGAAAGTACCGGCCTCGTTAAGCATTAGATTGTATATTTAGAAAAATTGTTAGTAATTGTTAGTATTCAAAATTATAAAATATATATATACAGTATATTATTGTGTATCAATTATTTCAATGCTGATCAATAAAGTGAGAATTTTTTTTTAAGAGAGAAAGTGAGAAGAGAAGAGAAAATAATAAATAAATAAAACACAAACGCAAAACAAAAAAAAACATAAAAACTAGAGAAAAAAAATAAAAATAAAAAGTCCTTGAAATTTTGAATTTGGCAGCAGTATTTTTTTCTAAAGATACAACATAAATAAATTTGGCAAAGTTGGTTTTCCATTGTAAATAATTCATACAAACACAAAACAAATATTAAAGAATGTATATGCATTTTAGGCACAAAACAAAAACAGAAGACAATAAACAATAAACAACATATGACAGTATATTATATAAAAACATATATGTTGGTGTCAGAAGGCTAAAATAAAATGCACAATAACATTACATAGGATAATGCTAATTAAGTTGCTTAAGTGTAAATTATTCTAATAATGGAAGCCCAAATGGTTATTTATTTGAAATCAGAAAATGACCTCACGTTATTTTCGATATTTTTATAAATGAGTTAATTTGAAAGATTAATCATTTAGGTTACTAGTTTTAATCATGAAAATATTTGAAATTAACATATGTGATATTTTCAAATTAAAAACCAATGAAATGTTTCTTTTTTACCTAGTATTTTATTATTATTATTATTATTATTATTATTATTATTATTATTATTATTATTATTATTATTATTATTATTATTATTATTATTATTATTATTATTATTATTATTAAGAGTTTAACGTAGTGAACTAAAAATCTGCTAACTTTTGAAATATTCTCTTGGCTTAAAGTGATCTCAGTTAAGAAAAGTATTGAAATAAGTCAACATACAATATAATATCTACTTTCAAGACCACACTCTTCAAGAATCAAAATTCACAGCTCAATAAAAGTGGGAGATTTTGTTAACTATAAAACCTGATATAACCCATCATTTATATCAGGAAATGTATGAATCAAGTCAGAAATGCGATAGTGGTTCTCCGTCCGTTCTGTTTGTTGATATAGTCTAGCGTTTGATAATATCAGAATATATAAACTTCTCTCTTTTTCAAATAACCTTACAGTATGATATATTTGAAGAATTCATTTAGAATGGGTTGCTATATAATTGTATATAAAGTTAAATGGGGCCGTTAATTTTCTCGTTTGAATTGTTTTACATTGTCTTATCGGGGCCTTTTATAGCTAACTATGCGGTATGGGCTTTGCTCACTGTTGAAGACCGTACGGGGACCTATAGTTGTTAATGTCTGTGTCATTTTGGTCTTTTGTGGATAGTTGTCTCATTGGCAATCATACCACATCTTCTTTTTTTATATTTTATCTTAAATCGAGAGCGAATGACTAAAGAGGACATATTATTATTTAAAAAGGTAAAATAAGTTACGACCTCATTTAAATAGAAACTTGGCAAATACAACTTTTCTTAATCGTTTGAAGTTTGCAGACCAAAAATCCCTTTTTCAAAATATATAAAATTCATAAAAGAAACTTTAAATCTTAAGTGTTACGTAGTTTCTTTCTACATTTAGATTTTATTAAGTTTTGTATAAATTATACAATATATTAGAAAGACAAACATAACATTTATAAAAGACAAACTTGTATACAAGTATTCAATTAGAAATATTGTAGGGCAAATAACAAGAAATATATCATTTCATCAATTTTTGTTTTTTTTAACATTTGTACCTATAGATTCATTTTGGTGCAATGTCACTTTAAATGTCCTTATGAGTAGGTATCAATTCAACAATGCACAATAGTCCTTCTTCGATGCTATTTAACCATTAATTGATTAAACACACTTAGTAAATTGATATTACCTTGCTCTTAGGTATTTTGTAAACTTTTCATTTTTATCATACAAAAAACAGTTGATTTACAGTTGTAGAAAAAATATACCGAACACAAGAAACGCAATGTTAGTCTTAAATTTGGATTTCTGGGAGAAATACTGTGAAGTTGTAATCAAACATTTTAAGTTTGTTTTGAAAGTCATCATTAAAAAAACATGCGGCAAATAGAAAGTGATTTATGTCATGATATATAAAAATACTCATATTGTTCGGAACATAACTACTGCCTAAAAACATTGTTGTTTTTTTATTTATTTATTTATTTATTTATTTTTTTGTATTTGCATATGTCAGCCCAGTTGTCGACACTTCGGTGTGGACATGAATATCAATAATATGGTCATTTTAATAAATTTCCTGTTTACAAAACTTAGAATTTTTGGAAAAACGAAGGATTTTCTTATCCCAGGCATAGATTACCTTAGCATTATTTGGCACAACTTTTTGGAATTTTGGATCCTAATGCTTTTTAACTTTGTACTTGTTTGGCTTTATGAATATTTTGACATGAGCGTCACTGATGAGTCTTATGTAGACGAAACGCGCAGCTGGCGTACTATATTATATTCCTGGTACCTTTGATAACTAATTAGACAGCATCTTTGCTACTTTTGCAATTAAAATTGAAATTTCAATGGCTTTCGATACTATAACCTTCTTAATTACAACGAACGGCATTAATCCAACTTTTCAGTTTTAATACAAGGCTGTATTGTTGAGATTTAAATTGAATGATTCTTCGTTCTTTTTCCTATAACCTTTTTAACCGAAATTCAAATCACAATTCATGTGTCAGAAATATAGGCATGTTTTATCTGAAACAATATTATTTCTTTATATATTAATTGGCACAAGAACAAAATGTCATAAGCAGAGATATGTTTTGTTGTTTAAAACTTTAATATTAAATTTATCTTATATTTTTTTTAAAGTAAACATTCTTTTTTCTTACAATTTTGCATGTCATTGTTTGTTAATAAGACATCAGTATTTTCTTTGTTTGCTGTTTTCCACATATAGGTCATCTTTTAACAAAGTACAATTGAATGCAATGAGATTTGGCAAACAGTCTAGCCTTGGTAAATAAATGAAGAATTTAATACAAAAATATGAGAAAATAGAAAATTAAAATTAATGTTTGTCTAAATTATGTACCTAACATAATTGTATGAAATAGTGTTTATACTATTTAATAGTTGTTCAAGTTGTTGTTTTCTTTTATATATATTTATCGTTATAACTGACCTTGAAACAGGTCAATGATGTTTTCTAAACCTTGTAAATACACGCATCAAAAATACCATCGTCCTGACAATGCTTGAACTATTTACCACTGGACAATAAGAAACCAACAATCACCCAATCAATAATGATAAGCATTTTAATTTTGTGCACTAGACGCGCGGTTTGTCTACAATAGTTATCAAAGGTACCAGGATTATAATGCAAAAGACTCATCGGTGACCATCAAATACAAAAAAAAATGTATAAAGGTCAAATAGTAGAAGTTGAATATCATTGAAATCCGAAATTCTGAAAAAAGAAATCTCAATACAGCTAATGATTTTATATTCCTGTGGTAGCAACATTCTATTGTTTTCGACAAAATTCAATGTTTTGTGAACGGTAATTCTGTTATTATGACTATATCCATGATAGGCTTATCAACTTAGAAGTATTTACCACTGGTCTAGTGATAACGTAACTGGAAATAATGATCATGTTAGGAATCGCAAGAAATCAAATCCCATATTGAATTGTTACGTCAACATGATACGTGTCGCGCGTTTTTCGTGCATTAACAGCTTTAGGAACCAAAATTTGAGTACTGTTCAATATGACAGTTCTGAAAAGCAATGTTGACACTACTTGACTGAATAATGTTTAGACCTTAGCGATTTTTCTGCAAATAACCAAAAAGAGATAACGAGAATATTTCTAAGTATGACTGACGCGCATTCCGTCCTTATGAGACTTGTCTGTTGCCTTCAAATCAAAACATTTGGAAATTCAAAACAGTTACAAATTAAAGAGCGATATTAATCTTTATGCTATGATAAACACTTGTAGAATATGGTTATCTGGGTTATTTCAAAGAAGTTAACAAAATCAAGAGAGCGTCTGGTAAAGTATGGATCATTGTTCATTAGCTTTATTTCAAATAGCCCCCGTCCCCATCCCACAATAACAAAGAAGTTATATTTTCTTGATGAAGAAGACGTTAATCTTTTCGACACATCTTGTCTCGCTTTCTTTGGATTTCATACACTCCTTGATTTGTTTTCTACAAAGTTTTATGAGATTTTAACATAGGGAAACTACCATTGCGTATATATATTAACAGACTACAAACTACAGGTAATCATAGAACATGACGACATGAGTTTTAGGAGGTTTGCCAAATAATACAATACGTGTGTAGTACATAAACTAATATGTGTTTTCTCGGCGCAAGTCGGCTTAGCAACAGATGAAAACAATGTGCCATCCGAAAGAAATTCAATGCTTTGAGAATATCAAAAGAAAAGATAGGGTCACCGTACGGTTTTTCCGACTAAAATACAAAAAAGGAAAATTCCATGTAGATTCCTTCAGAAAATGCACTGTTTTAGAGTTACCTCCCCTTAAAATGCCAATTTGAAAACATTTAAAAACAACCAAAAATGATCTACACTTGTATAAATATTAATATCTATAAGTAATATTCATATAAATTGGTTCTTTTAAATGAAAATTCACATCAAATATCTCCATTCCTTCATCAAATTTTGCTACCTTGATTAAAAATCTGGACCTGAGGTTCTCTGTTTTTTACAATCCAAGATGGCGAAAGACACCCATACCACGTTAATGAATGAATGAGATTTGAACATTGATAAACTACTTTTGCTTTAATTTGAAATTTTAATATTAGAATCTATCATTTGCCTCGGACCTTATTATCTGTGTATATGCTATTTCATTTCGTTTTTGCTTTCATTCCTTTAATGCTTAGATTTAAAGAGTCAATTGAAGCAGGAAGATCCAATAAAGAGCAACAACATGTTTTCTTGTGACTTATTGATGTCACACTCCAAATGTATTTCAATGTGTAAAAAAAATTCACCAAAGATACTAGGCTTATAATTTTGGACAAAAGACGTGATTTCACCTCAAAAGTATGAAAGAAAGTATTTTTGGGGCGATTCTTTGACACCAATGGGTCTTCAATGTAGCGAGAAACTCCCGCACCCGTATGCGTCCTTCAGCTGGCCCCTTACAAAATATGTATACTAGTACAGTGATAATGGACGTCATACTAAACTCCGAATTATACACAAGAAACTAAAATTAAAAATCATACAAGACTAACAAAGGCTAGAGGCTCTTGACTTGGGACAGGCGCAAATTTGCGGCGGGGTAAAACATGTCTCAACCTTCCCCCTATACCTCTAGCCAATTTAGAAAAGTAAACGCATAACAATACGCACATTAAAATTCAGTTCAAGAGAAGTTTGAGTCCGATGTCAGAAGATGTAACAAAAGAAAATAAATAAAATGACAATAATACACAAATAACAACAACTAGACTACTAGCAGTTAACTGACAAGAATTCCAAAATATTAAATTAATGTTATAAGTATGTTTTGTTTACTTAGTTTAGACAATCTAGAAACTAGATTCAAATGTTTTAGTTTGAACCATATTTAAATACCTCTACCTTGACCGATTTCTGTTGAAAAGTGTAATAAACTTA
This sequence comes from Mytilus edulis, assembly GCA_019925275.1. Classification (NCBI taxonomy): domain Eukaryota; kingdom Metazoa; phylum Mollusca; class Bivalvia; order Mytilida; family Mytilidae; genus Mytilus; species Mytilus edulis. The sequence continues at coordinate 16,484,825 of CM034360.1, read as the reverse complement.
AAGAACATTATTTGTTATTGCGGATAACGTATAATAATTTAATTTTCAACTTGTTTAAATAAGTATAACCATTTGCATATGAAAAAAAGATGTTGTATTGTAAAACAAAACGCACTGTTAGATTCACATGTACGAAAATGAGGACAGTATATCAAGGTCATGATCTTGAATTCAAACTCTTTATTTTAATAACAGTATTTGCTGAATTACAGCAAAGTGAATGATAATCTACGGTATATGTTTAATTTTGACTATATTTCAAACTAATATTTAAAAAGGACAATCTCTATTTATATATCTGCGCATATAATCCACCCAAACAACTTTCATTTTTAATTTCAATGTGATTACAGAACAATTCTGATATACACTTAGTTAACATTACAATAAAATCAGTAAACTGGCCGTACATCTACTCTCATCTCGCATTATATTAATGAAAGTGACAACAGTTACAAAATAAATGTGTTTTCGTATTTCTATATACTACCGAGACCACTCTCATCTCGTATTATATTATTGAAAGTGACAACAGTTACAAGATAAATGTGTTTTCGTATTTCTATATACTACCGAGACCACTCTCATCTCGTATTATATTATTGAAAGTGACAACAGTTACAAAATAAATGTGTTTTTGTATTTCTATATAATACCGAGACCACTCTCATCTCGTATTATATTATAGGGTTATTGCATGAATATTGGGGAATATTGTCCCGAGTAGAATTTTATATTGCACGAGCTTGCGAGTGCAATATATGTTCTACGAGGGATAATATTCCTCAATATTCATGCAATAACACTTTTATTGTATAGCAATATAATATTTGAAAGTAAAAATTGGTTTAAACTAAGATTTTGTCATTGATGACGTCATGAATTTTGAAAATTTATTGCACTAGTGCAATATTAGAATTTATTGCACGCTAACTTTTGGTTACTTTCTGTTGGAGATATTATATTGCTATACAATAATATTGAAAATGACAACAGTTCCCAAAATAAATGCGTTTTCGTATTTCTATATACTACCGATACTACTCTCATCTGTGGATACAGAGACAGACATTTTTTTGTTTATCTGAAGCAGTATTTATTCCTTCCTCCAAATTTATAATCGTCTTTCAAACTACTGATTTAAATATTTGTTTGTAAACCTTAAACTTACATATGAAAGTAGCGGGATGCGATATGATTAGCAATGAGACAGCCATCCACCAAAGTTTAGATAAAGTGGACATAAATTATAGGCAATCGTGCGACCTATATTTATGAGAAAACGCATACCATATATCGTCTATAAAAGTCCACTAAATGAACAATATTAAACAATTACAACAAAAGCAGTTAGCTTTACCAATGTTTGCATACCTCAGCCTTGACCACATTCCTTAGAAAGCGTTATAAACTTAAAGAACATATCTTTTCTTATTAACATAATGCAATAAATATATCTTTCAAAGTATTTAATATATGAAATATCAATGGCGGTGTTGTTTGGTTGAAAGGCTATTGTATTCGGTTATGTTCACGGGTACTGAAATTATAACGGTACAGTATGTTAAGGTTATGATCCTATATTATAACAATACAAGTGATTGCTGCTTTTCACTTTTTGGGACACTTCCAAACTATAATCTATGTTACTTCAATGTACTTTTCAATGTATTTTTTTCAAATGAATATTTGATCAATGACATATAATATTGATATATCTTCTCAAAAAATTCTACAGAATTGCACCTCAAAATTAAAAATATTTCACTTTATTTTCTCCATATTGTTAGTTTAATGTTTATTTGGAAAATATGAACCCTATAATTTAGAAATCGTATTATATTATCTTTGGTTATTCATTAATGATCAGCATTCTTTTTATCAGCCTTCAATAACTGAAATATCTGGGAGGGGGGGGGGGGTTTTAAACTCACGGGCAAATTCATCAAGTGCAAAACTATTTGTATAAAAGAGAGGCAAAAGATACCAAAAGGGACAGTCAAACTCATTAATCTCAAACAAATTGACAACGCCATGGCTAAAAATGAAAAAGACAAACAAACAACATCACACATGACACAAAATAGAAAAGTTAAGAATAAACAACACGAACCCCACCAAAAAACTAGGGGTGACCTCAGGTGCTCCGGAAGGGTACGCAGATCCTGCTCCACATGTGGCACCCGTCGTATTGCTTATATGATAACAAATCCGGAGAATAGTCTAATTCGGTAGGTCACATTCATGAAAGGGAAGGGGATTGTAGTTACGACGTAAGGAACATATCCGATATCATTTGTGAAACGGTTATATCATAACGGTCAACAAACTCGTGATGGCGTCCGTAAAATTTACGAAGGTATGATTTCAACTTCACCATTTGGAACTCTTGGCTTAATAGTTTCCTTGTTAGCAGCAACCCTCTATCAAGAAAATTATGATGGGAAATGCTAGCACGGGAATATCGTATCAATTGGGAGATATATACCCCGTATGCAGGTGCTGCTGGAATGTTGCTACTTAGAAATGGAAAGTTCATAATTGGAAAGCTGAAATCATCTCTCTGTTGTCGTAAAGTTTTGTTTTCAACCAACCCTCATTGTCAATTTCTAGATGTAAGTCAAGATACGAGGCCGACTTAACTGTATCTGTAGTATCCTTTATCTCTAGCTCGATGGGATAGATGCGTTCCATATAGTCACCAAATTTTAAATTATTTAGTGAAAGAACATCATCTATATAGCGGAAAGTAGAATTAAAGGATATTGCTAACTTCTTATCTTTCTTCCTAAGAAGTTCCTGCATGAAGTCAGCCTCATAATAATAAAGACACAAGTCGGCAAGTAGAGGGGCACAGTTTGTTCCCATTGGAATGCCGACAGTCTGTTGAAAAACACGTCCTCCGAACGTAACAAATATGTTGTCAATCAAGAAATCAAGTATCTTGATAATATCAGTTTCAGAGAATTTTTTGTTTAAATCAGAGTGATCCTTTACAAAGTAGGATTTATCCCTTCCTAAGACAAAATACTTGTATCTACGTTGGCCATTCTTTTTTATGAAGCAAAGCAATACCAACTCTTTCAATTTATCTCTTAGTTTGGAATGTGGAATACTAGTGTAAAGAGTAGAAAAGTCAAATGTTTTAATACTGTTACAAGATGAAAGAGAGTTATATATATTTTAGAATTGATTATCATTCCGCTTATTATTCCAATGTTCTGATATAGAGTAATGTCACTTGACTTTTACAATGATAATTACAGACCCTTTTCTCACCTTTAAATTTCTCAGAATCAACAAGTTCTCGGTCCCATCGTAGGGCATTAACACATATATTTGATAATACGTAACGTAAACATGTATATGTTCAAAATATACAGACTTGGTCAACTGATACTTGCCGCAAAAATATCGAAATTATGTGGAAAAATTGCTGACATTGACTTTACCCTAGTCATCATCACGAATTCGATCACTTACATCTTCTTCTTAACTTGCGACTATTTAAAAAAAATGACTTACCTTGGAACAAACTGTCCGTATTTACCGAACAACCTCGCCACTGATTTACTTATTTAATAAGCATACAAGATTGAAAAAAAATATCAATTCTACATTTTGATCAATTTATGGCTCTTTTGTAAGGAAAACAAATTGCTAAAATTTATATTAATTTGCTCCTGATTTGCAATATTAGAAGTTATGTTATAAAGCACCACGAGTAAAATTGTGCGATTTGTTTCTCCAAAAAATATTTGACCTCCTGATAAATATAAACTGGAAGTAAAATTATGCTTACCACACAATCAATTCATGTACAACTTTCAAGTATGGCCTTTTCTCGATCTGGTGGTTAAACATCTTACAAAGTCTATCCGAATCAATTTGAAAAGAAATTCCCTCAAAACGCGATGTATATGTTGTTTAACTGATACATTTTTGATTGGTAAACAAGGTCATGGTTTCTTCTGACTGTAAAAGAGGGACGATAGATACCAAAGGGACAGTCAAACTCATAAATCTAAAACAAACTGACAACACCATGGCTAAAAATAAAAAAGACAAACAAACAACATCACACATGACACAACATAGAAAACTAAAGAATAAACAACACGAACCCCACCAAAAAACTAGGGGTGATCTCAGGTGCTCCGGAAGGGTAAGCAGATCCTGCTCCACATGTGGCACCCGTCGTGTTGCTTATGTGATAACAAATCCGGTAAATAGTCTAATTCGGTAGGTCACATTCATGAAAGGGAAGGGGATTGTAGTTACGACGTAAGGAACATATCCGATATCATTTGTGAAACGGTTATTCCATAACGGTCAACCAACTCGTGATGGAGTCCGTAAAATTTACGAAGGTATGATTTCAACTTCACCATTTGGAACTCTTGGTTTAATAGCTTCCTTGTGAGTAACAACCCTCTATCAAGAAAATCATGATAGGAAATGCAAGCACGGGAATATCGTATCAATTGGGAGATATATACCCCGTATGCAGGTGCTGCTGGAATGTTGCTACTTAGAAATTTAAAGTTCACAATTGAAAAGCTGAAATCATCTCTCTTGTCGTAAAGTTTTGTTTTCAACCGACCCTCATTGTCAATTTCTAGATGTAAGTCAAGATATGAGGCCGACTTAACTGTATCAGTAGTATCCTTTATCTCTAGCTCGATGGGATAGAAGCGTTCCACATAGTCACCAAAATTTGAATTATTTAGTGAAAGAACATCATCTATATAGCGGAAAGTAGAGTTAAAGGATATTGCTAACTTCTTATCTTTCTTCCTAAGACGTTCCTGCATGAAGTCAGCCTCATAATAATAATAAAAACAGTCTGTTGAAAAACACGTCCTCCGAACGTAACAAATATGTTGTCAATCAAGAAATCAAGCATCTTGATAATATCAGTATCAGAGATTTTTTTGTTCGAATCAGAGTGATTCTTTTCAAAGTAGGATTTATCCCTTCCTAAGACAAGATACTTGTATCTACATTGGTCATTCTTTTTTACGAAGTAAAGCAATACCAACTCTTTCAATTTGTCTTTTAGTTTGGAATGTGGAAAGCTAATAGTTTCAGTCAATATACACGCCATCTCGAAAAAAAAATCACATGGATGCATTTTGATGTGGCTGAAATACACCAACAGCTATTGGCTTCAATGAGATAAAGGATCACTGACTTTTTTCGTCTCAGGATAAGACATCAAATGCCTGAAAAGGGGTCCATTTCAAAGTCAAGACGACATAAAACCACAACATAGGAATTTTGAAGCTATGATTACAAAGCGGCTGCTGGCAATGTTCTAAATATAGTGATAGGCTGCCAATGGCTTTTTCTAACTTAATAAAATGTATCCAATGTGTTCAAAAACTATAAGTCAAACCAGTTCAAGATCTATAGTTTTTTTTTAAATTCTCGAATAGTTTTCCATTCCAATGTTATATTTACCCAACCTACTGGTTTGATTCTAGCGTCATCATCTTTGTGTAGACGAAAAGTGTGTCTGGCGTTCTAAATTATACGCCGGGTATCTTTGGCGAGTTTTCATAACACAAATTATGATATACTGTACAAATAAAAATGTCAAAATGGATGAAGCGCAAACACAAATACAGCATTCTTTTTCATGATTTATGGAACTTCGCTTCTGTATAATTAATACGCACTTCAAAATTTGAAGGCTAAAATTTAATTGGAGAATGTAAAAATTACATACAGGAACAGAATGTAAAGACACTTGATATGTATTTTTGATAGAATTAGTTTTCATAGATAATGTATTGTTGTCAAAATTATGGATAACTAAGACCTAATTTAAATGTGTTTTGACATATCATTTATATCCTTGAATTCATATTCGATTTAACTAAGACCTTATAAAATGTATACTAGTATAATGTTTTGATGTGGTATAAAGCAATCACAAAAAACAATGTATTTAAATAAGTATACCACAAAAATAGTCACTCGATTGCAAATTCAAAAAAAAATTCATAGAAAAGATAAAATCAAATGCTATCAATCAATGGAACAAGTGAAAAAACACAGTTATATTTATGACTTGGCACAAATATGTTCCAAAGAAAAAATGTGGCTTAAACCTTGTTTACAGCATGCTAAACTCTCCAATAATATATGAGTTGATTAAAACATCATATAATCATACTTATTAAATTTTGTAAAATCACGTTGTCCCGCCGTCGAAACTCGTCATTATTTACTTTTGGTATATAAAAAATAAGATAAGATCCAAAAAGAAGTGACTTTTAAATAATCATCATGAGTGTACGTTTTACTTGTACTTAGTATGATACAATGCTATTTAGGTTAATTAGAAATGGCAATCCAATAGATTGACTGCATTGTATTGTCACCCCGTACAACCCCGATATAAATGAATCCGGACGTTGACACGTTCGATGCACCCTGATACAAATGAATCCGGACGTTGACGCGTTCAAAGTGATAATCAGGACATCATTTGGGATGACAAAAATTTTAAATATCTTTATTTCTTGAACTTATGTGAGTATTATCAACGTGTCAATGTAGCTTATCTAGTCAATGATACAGTTGTTGCAAGTTTAAGATGTGTATAGAACGTTTGATTAAGCTGATGGATGCAAAACGCACATATATGGTACAATTGTCTAGGTCTTATTAGGTAAACCATGTTAAATATCTCTCAAATAAACTTTTGCGTAGCAATACTTTAAGCCACAATAAATAACAACACGTTAAATTACTACGTGACTTCAAATGTTCCCTGGGACTCAGAATAAACACGATATCATACTTAGTACGTTTTCTCATATTGTATAGTTCGTTTAAAAATGTGTCGAGTTCGTTGCTCTTTTATAACTATTTACACCACTGGGTCGATGTCACTGCTAGTGGACGTTTCGTCCCCGAGGGTATCACCAGCCCAGTAGTCAGAACTTCGGCGTTGACATGAATATTAATTATATGGTCATTTTTATAAATTTCTTGTTTACAAAACTGAATTTTTCGAAAAACTAAGCATTTTCTTACCTTAGCCGTATTTGGCACAATTTTTTGGAATTTTGGGTCCTCAATGCTCTTCAACTTTGTATTTGTTTGGCTTTCTTACTGTTTTGATCTGAGCGTCACTGATGAGTCTTATGTAGACGAAACGCTCGTCTGGTGTATTAAATTATAATCCTGGTACCTTTGATAACTATCTTTTACAAAAATATCCCCGTACAATTCGGTTACAATTTAAGGTATTTACACTATGGTACAAGGCACTAAACAACTTACTGTGGATTTATTTATTTTCGTGGGTACCAATTTTCGTGGATTGAACAAAACTTGAACTATCGAGGACATTTAATTTCGTACTCCGGCCAAAGTCTGCATACAAGTCTATGGAAAATTTGTAATTCGTTCAACATTTAAATTCGTGGTTCACCTGCGACCACGAAATCCACGAAAAATTGGTATCCAACGAAAATAATGAATCCATTGTACATAAAAACAATGCATATAGAGAACAGAAATAAGAGTACTTATAATTAGTTCAAAGCCATTTACAACTGAAATATAAATCATGTTCTCAGGACTTCTGTATCAGTCAGTATGCCCATGGCATTTCGAGTGAAGACTTTTTGTGTTTCGAAATGCTAGTAGCTGATGACATTGTTAATATTGAAATCTTACTTTGCCACAAATACAACCACACTTTATCTTCGAATGATAGTTCACTCTGACTAAACAAGTTAGGTTAGCAATAGTTATCAAAGGTACCAGGATTATAATTTAGTACGCTAAAATCGAGAAACACTGCAGTTGGCTTTTTTGTTGTTTTTTTTTGTTTATCCAACTCCTAAAATGCAAGGCCCTGACAATGTTAGGCTATTAAGAATCGTTTGTTCTTCAGCTTGACACTTTTTTGTGTTTTTCTTGAAGATAAGAGTGTACAACACATAAGAGGTCGAAAGGAGAAGGTTCACGAATGGTTAAAATTGGCCCTGATTTTTTTATGTTTTTCAAATTGGGGCAAAAAATTACAAATGTCACAAACAAATACTTGTGATAATACTACTAAGACAAAAATATTTTTTCTGGCACTTTCCTTTACTATTTATGGAGCAATGACCCCTTAAATGAGCATAATTTGTATTAAAAGGTCATTTTTGGTACTTTTTGTCCATAATTTTAATTGTTTTTGGCATAATTAACTTTGACCTCCACCTACGATCCAAAAAGTTTTTATACTGATGAAATCTATATCAAAATTGGAATCTTTTGGTTACAACACATTCTGGATCGTATTTGGCGGCCAAGGTGTTTCAAAAGCTTTTAGGTCTGAAAAATGCACAAAATTATCATATTTTGACAAAATGTCCAAAATGGGCTTACTTTGGCGAATATCTTGTAGTCTTATGAAAAGAACTGATATATTTAGCATTGATACTTTTGAAATAGACCCATTTACGAACCAAATTGAGACTTGTTTGGTGTTTTACGATAAAGTTGATATTTTAGGCCATTTTGTGCCATTAGTGAACCTTGTCCTTTCAATGAAATGCATATGGATAGTATAAATTTTAAGGTGTTTATAATAATCAGAACCAATTACAAATCATTTGGACATTTGCATCATTGTATTAAAACTGTACTGATTTGGGAACTGCAGCATTAACGAAGAGTATTGGAAACGCCCGGCGTATGTGACGCCGGTATGAGCGACATTGATGAGTCTTATGTCGAAGAAACGCGCGTCTGGCATATTAAATTATAATCCTGGTACCTTTGGCAACAATAATTCTAAGTTTTGTTGCGGATTTGTCATTCCTGCCAAAATGTTACAGAACAAAGTAAAGCATAAAGAACACAGAAATTCATGCTAAGGTGATCTACTAGGGGTTATCTGAGCAAAATACACTTTGAAACTTGTTTACAAAAAGAACCATCTATCCAGGGGTAAAAGAAGACTGAAAATTTAGTTCAGTTTTTACCTTGGATTTACAATTAGTTTTACAAATTTATTTATTTTCAGACAATACCTACGATCTGTGTACTAGTATTAGACAAACTGATATTCTCAAAAATGTATGTTTTAAAGAATTTGAGGCACAACAAGAAACTTTTGATTATGATTATTTTAAAAACGCAAGCATGCTTTTTCAGTGGCATGGTCGTGCGTTTTTGAAAATGCTTGCCTATAAAAAATATCACGTATTTCAAAACCATGCAAAGAATATATTAGAGCAAAATATCTAAAGATAAAATATTGCACTTGAATAATTGTAAACTCGTCACTGTCTAACTCAGTTGTACACAATGTGTTCGATTCGAACGAGTCAACGTATTTGTAATTGGGTTATACGGAGTGTTCTTGACTAACATTACTTGATGTATTGATTTGTCAATGGTCAAAGAGAGACAATTCAAATGGTTTCAGATACTGTGCAAAGCTTTGCTTCACTTTCTGAGAATGATCTACTATTGATATGAAATGTGAATCCGTAACAAAAAGCAGCATAATGTAAAGACATATAATACAAATTAAAATGAATAATGAAAGCATCAAAATCTATTGACGCCTTTATAATAATTATAATTTGAATGTCAAAACAAAGAAGAATGTTTACGTAAAAACAAACGTGCTTACTTCACAATTCCTGTTAAACAATTTTATTAAATTTTCATCATCAATTGTGCGCACCTTTACATTCCTCTTTTCGGTTATCTTGACATGTAACAACTCCACAAGTATACTTTTCCCTACTGTTTGCCTCGGATATAAATCGTGTTATGTCCTATTTTTCTTTTGTTACTTGATCATCACAACGCATTTCGATATTATTTTCTTATATTATGAACAATGGATAGATTTTTCAGTTTTATAATGGGACAGTCAAATTCAAATAAACAAAGAAGATGCACTAAAAGAAGTGTTTTAAATACAGCCTTGGAAATAGGTAAGAAATTGTTTAATATTGTTTGAGGAATATGTTAGATAGTCAAATCAATCAGCTATTGTTACATCTGCTCGAGTGACGTTGGTATATAACAAAAAAATATGTTTAAGTCATTATTTTGTCACCTTCTTTATTTTGATTGTTCCTGGTAATTCGCATATTTATAAAGGTTATTCTGAAAAACTTAATATGTGTATAAACTCAAAGTTGATTCACTGCATGTTTTATTTTAATCAAGTCGAATAAGGACGTACATTGTTGGTTATACTTCGAGTTGAAGACTTTTTATTCAATTGTGAGTGAGTGTCGACCTTAAAAATATCAATGGCTGTCAGATATTTTAAATTATAGAATACTTTAACATCTTCTTAGTGTTTCATAAGAAAATACTTTTTACTTTCCTATGAAATACTAAGAAAATTAGAATGATTGCAAATGAGACAGACAAAATTGACCAATAATGAATACATATAAGCAACATTACGTCATCGTCCGGCCTTTAAAACTTAACAAAACATATACCGCATAATGAAAACGAATTATGCCCAATACAGAAACAATTTAATTGAAATCATTGTATAAAGTAAAATAACATATGAATTGTCGCAAAGAATAACAATTGGAATACCTGTCACATGACCTATGACCGACTATCGCTAAGGCACATACAATCGAATCTATATTCCTGATTGTCATTAAAAACAATTGTTTTTGCTATTGTGTAACAGGTTTTTGTCTGCTTTTTTCAGTTTTATAACCCTTAATTGTACTCACCAAACGTGATATCTTTTTTATCGAGCCAACGCTTATTCATTGTATCTACGTCATATAATTAATATGATTTTTTTCTTGGTCTATGAAAAAATAGGATTTGATCGCCGGACTGAGTGTTTTTTTTTTAACGAACCAATGTCAATCAATATCAACATTTTTCAGAGATAAAAGACAGTTCAGCTTGCAAGGAATGTACCAAAGATGAATATAGCAGGTTTCCTGGTATATTGGACATCCGAAGAAAATCATCAGACCCTGAAATATATTTCAACATAGTAGAATCATATTTGAACGCTGGTGCAAAACTCAATACAATGAACTGGGGTCTATTTTCTGAGTAAGTTCAGTATGAATATGCCAGTATGAATGCAGTCAATAAACAATAAGGAAACCAGATAGGTTAAGAATAACAATTAGACAACTCTCCACCAGGGTCAAACATGCATACTGAATAAGTCTATAAGTCAAACTATTCGCCGAGGCTAGAAGTTGGCGGGAACCCAGTGAGAAACGTTACATATTGACATAACACTTGTTAAAATGTATGTTATATTTATTTCATTAGAGACATAAGAATATAAAGGCCGTGTGGGATAACCACCTATCGCTAACTAATGGTATTGACACTGTTGTTGCGATTGTCAATTTTCCTGGTTGACAGGCCTATGCTATATTTGAATCCCCCTACCCCGAAGGGGGGGGGACTACTTTAATACTTAACTGATATGGGTTTTCGTTTAAATTCTGTTACCCAATCTTTTCAAATAATTTAGATTTTAAAAATGTATACCTTTTTCATATATTGTGTAGGTAAAAATGTAACCTTTTCCAATTTTTTGGGGTTTCATGTGGTGTAATGTTAGAGTGGAATACCATAGAATTGTCAAAAGAGAAAAATAGGATGATACCAGCTTAGCTGGGAACAACAAGAAACATGACAGACGAAAAAGGTATTGAAACTTTATTGACCTCATCATATATATCAAATAGTTTTCCCGACCTATTCGCATTGTTTCAACCAGCGGGACGTCCTATCACCTTCTATACAGGAAGTGACTCCCTCCTCTCGAAGCTTGAACTGATTTAGTGGAAACTTTCTACAGTTGTTAGAATTAGTCACATTTAGATACATTTCGGTTTCTTCTAATTTCATTCCATATTCATTGAACTTTGACAGTCAGACATATTTGAAGGGCTGTCGCATTCAACCGTGAGTACCCCTAGTTACACAGAATTAGATGCACTATATTTACCGTGTTTCGAGGGTGAGACCCATATTGGCGGCGTTAGTTAATTATCAATTCCCATATGGCAACATTATAGGTACTTTATTCATATGATTGCCACCAAATAACGCTTGTTATAAATAACAGCCCTTTATAGTTGTAGATTGAAAATATAAATTAATTCAAATTTGCAGATATTCTGTGTCCTTTTCAATCTTTGATCTAATTGTATTAAACACTTCTTTCAGAAGATATTTAATAGGAGTACAAGGGTAACATCACCATTAGGTTTTTTCCTAATAGTCTTTGTAAAATTATGCAGTATTTATCTTTGTTTCAAATAAAGAAATACTTGGTTTGAGTAAAGTTTTATACTGTCTAGTACAGACAAAATTTCACATAACATTTCATTGCATATAAGATAATAGCTATCACTAGAAGTTTTAAAACCAATCAAACTTTCAACCTTATTTAACTGTGTACAATATTTGGTTACCTAAATTTTCTAAAATATTCGATAGATAAAAAAAAAAAAAAAACAAAAAAAAAAGAATGGGGCTTTATAATACCCAAGATATATGTTAACGACTTTTTTACTGTACTGAAATGTAAGATTAATTTCATACATCAGTCAAATTCAATGGGATATTTGTTTCGATCATTTTTTTGTGTGATGTGATGGAATATGATTTGATTGTATACACCTCCGGCAGCGCCTGCATACGGAATATGTGTCTCACAGTCCCATTTTCCACGAATTGTTCTGTTTTGTAGGTTGTATGAATTGTGTTTTTCTTAGGAAACTACATGATCAAAATTTGCCAATGAATAGATGTCCTTTAAAGAGGACAATATTGATATAAACCGAAAACTGCATGGTATATTTTAGGAAAGGTAAAAGAAGCGCTGTCAGACCATACGTTCCTTCATGCAGACCGATGGTTCCCAGAGACAGTATAGACCTTATCATTATCAATCGACCAAGATATATTTGTACTGCAGCAATACTGTTATTACAGCACGGAGTCGATCCTAACTTTTACAGTTTCGTGGAAATGATAAATCAACATAGGCATCATTTAATAGTTAATCGTCACTCTACAAATTGTATTGACGAAGAAACATTTCTGACAACATTTTTGTCTGCTGGATACAAGTTTACTACATCCGATACGAACGACATCGAAAATGAACTTCCTTCGTTGAAAGGAACTTATGAACTAGCGAAGGACCATGGACACGTAACAAAGTTGAAACAGCTTTGTAGAACAAACCTACGGAATCATATCAGATATGTAAACAAAGATACATCAGTATTTCCTATGATTGACAGGTTACGTCTCCCTACCAGAATGAAAGATTACTTAAAATTGTGGGATGTCAGTCCTGTTGATTTGACATCAACCGTATGTTGTCACCACACATGATATCAACATGTATCTATTATATATTAAAGGAAATTGATAACTGTTTTTATCATATACTTGGCATTGATATGATAGCTTTTGCTTATGTGTAATGAGCGGAAGTACACAAGCCATAATTTCCCACCCGGGCTGATAACCCATATCAGGGGCGTCTCGTGCAAAAACCCATAACAGTGCTTCTCGTGCAAGTTACTTCCGGTGTTTCCAGTATCGATTGTTTTCTTTTCCATTGTGACGTCAGATATTTTTTATGACGACGTCAAAATTTACGGGAACTTTTGTGGGAACTTTTGTGGGGATATTTTAGTACTTGCTAACAAATGCCATTGACAATTAAAAATCATTTATAGTACAACAAACATGGAGTAATAATGATTATAAAACTCTTCCAAATTTCCAATGTTTCAAAATGCCTCTATAGGAAATGTTACCATACATATATATGGAGGTAGTGATGCAGCTGTTTTTGGACAATTATAGTATATTTGATTCATAATTTAACTTCT